>VYZW01050365.1:7691-66702 GCA_013401315.1 Balaeniceps rex
GCCTCACCCGCTCGCCGCGGGCGGTTGAGGCGGCGCGGCGGGAGGAGGGGTCAGGACCGCCCGTTGCGGGCACCGAGGGCTCGGAGGCGGCGTTTTGTGTCGCAGCGTGAGGGAAAGCCTGGCCGGGAAGTGTGCGCTCGAGGGTGGTGAAGGGAAGTAAATACAATTCCAGCGTTTCCTCGCCATTTCCCCCTCCCTCAACGCCGACGGGGACCCGGGGCGCACGGCCCCAGCTCCTTGGAGCGGGGGACTGAGGGAAAGGGGCTGAACTGCCGCCGTAAGGCTTTCTGCCGGTTCGTTCTGAGGGGAGCGTGTTGGCTGCCCAGCCGACGCAGGCGTAAGACTGTCTGGCTAAACATAAAAAGCATTTTTATCCATAGCCGGTCACGAAAATGTCAGCAGAGGCCTTGCGGAACTGCTGTGAAACTTGGGCGCCCCTTAAAGTTGGTCAGCTTTCGCTCCTTTCAAAATAAAATGCAAGGCTGTATTATTAGCTACTGGGATGCTCTGTATAAAAGTTAATAAACACAAGGGTTTTTTTGGAAGCAAGTTAACAATTGCATAGTCAAGCCTGTTTACTTATTAAAAGGCCAAAAACACAGTTCCCTGTAATTGAAAGGCTCTAATGTGTAGATTAATGTACTATAATGTCATTTATACACCTGTGTTACATCCCAAGCAGTAAGATTTTTTTGAAACACGTCACCAGGTCACAGGCAAAGGTAGTGAACCTTATACCCAACAAAGCTTATTCCAAGGGTAACTCCAGTGATGTCGACTGGCTCACACAAGGGATTCATTTGGCCAGTTTTGCTTTCCCCCTTTAAATTGGAAGGTCAAAAATCTGTTGTGGCCACACATCTGGTGTTCAGGAGTTCTAATTTAAGAAGCTGGAGTTTTGTTCTCTGCGACTGCATGTGGCAACTTCCAGCTTCTTTCATTCTCGGTGTGCATTAAGGGGCTCTGCTTTTGGGCCATACCCAGCTGAGCATTGAAGGCATTAACCCTCTGGGACTACACCGTCTAATTTAGAAAGTGTGTTCCTGTGATTAATTCACGTAAGTAAGCCAAAGCCCCCGTGGTGGTGTTAGGCACTACTCCCTGATGCTAAGGTGTTAAGACGCGGGTGGAAAACAACCACGTCTTTGAGCTGTTGTGTGAAACATGGTGTCTCTTCAGGCAGAGACCACAGAAGATCAGCTGAGCTTTTCTTGTATTCTTGAAACGAGTCTGTTCTGTCACTGAAATCAGTGACAAAAGTCCGATGGACTCCTACGGGAGCTTCTGTAAGGATACTCATATGCAGTGGGAGGGTATATATTGTCATGAGCTGTGGAGAAAATGAAACTGGGAAACTCTTTATGATCCACATTTCTCCTCTCCCAGTGATTTAGGTGTTAGTAACCCGGTCATTTTTGTGTTACATGTTCTTATTAGATTGTTTCCCAACAGCCTCGATAAAAAAGACTCGCAAAAATACGTATGACAGTGTAACATGAAATCATCTCGCAAATTAGAGTGAAAACTGAGTGATTCAGTTTGCTTATTAAGTAGGCTACCTCACAAGAGCAGATGTAAAAACCAAAAGAAAGACCTGCTTTCAAAGAACAAGTAGCCTGGTGGTAAAACCACAAGCTTGGGATGTGGGAAACCCACATTCCCATCTGTGGTGTGAAAGAGGCGAAGAAAGGATTTGAATGCAGATGTTCAGTAACTGAGGTAAATACCCTGATCAGCAATTTTAGGATAGCTGGATCTCACTTTCGTATTTTGCCCCCCCTAGGAAAACTATTTGAGTGTTGTGGTTCTTCCTAATGCAGTGGGAAAATGCCTGCCTAACAGGAAAACTTACCCAGTTCTGCACACAATGCTGGTGTTCCACAAACAGCTTGGATGGTTTGTTCTCATCTGCAGGGCTTTATATGGGGAGACACTGTTCGTCTTTAAACCCACACAGTCACAGCTGAGATCAGAAGAGTATCCAGAGAGCAGCTGCCTTTGGTAGAACCTCCTCTGCAGAAACTTCAGGTCCTGATGACAGCTTGAATCTGTATCTCCATACAATCTCAATGAAATGTGCAGACAATCATTTTGCACACCATTGGAGGGAAAATGAATTGTTAGGATTCTGGAAAAATCAGAATGCAAAGCTTGATTTTTTTTTTTTGTGCACAGATTTGTTTATAAATGTCTATTGTGAAATTGCTGTTTGCTTTAATTAAATTTCATTTAGAAATAGCTTTTCAGGCTTATGTGTGAAATGGTTTGAAAACAAGCTGAAATAAATGAGCTGATCAAAAATATTAAGTGCCAACCCATACACTGCATTGATATGAAAGCTGGTGAAAAGTCAGCACAAGCAATGCAAAACCTCCTAGACTTTGCAGAAGTGCTGTTCTATGAGTTACCGACTGCATTTTAGTGATTGTTTCTTCAGTGCAATTTGCACAGAGAATTCTGAATGCAGGCAAAGAAAATGCACGCCCTCAAATCCCAAAACACTTCAGTGCGCTAGAGCTAAATACTTTTGTTAAGTTAAAGCATATTCATCAATTCAAAGGCTTCTTCACATTTGCATTAAAATATTCCAGTCCCAGTCTTCTGGATCCTCCATGGATATGGATCTTTGAGGGCAAATCACCAGTCACAGCTCCTTACTCCAACAAGATGCTTCCCTCATGATATCAAGCACTAGGTCAAGTATAATCCCATCAGCGACATATTTACACTACTCAGATTTGCCCAATCCTAAATATTATACAATAAATTCAGTGACATTTTAACTTTGAGAATATATGAGCTTTCACCACGCGTCAGCAGTCGCGAGGTGGGGGGGAGGAAATGTAAAATACAGCTCCAGCCTTAAGATAAATAGTAAGCCTTCCCTGTTAACAGAGAGTGTCAGACAAGCTGAGACAAGAGTTAATTTTCCTGTGGCTTTTCCTGGCATTGAACTCTATGCAAAGCAGATGCAAAGCCAATGTAGCATTACTACAGGAAGATAAGTGGGTTTGTGCAACTTCAAGTTTGCCTGCCATGAATAAGGAATATTAGTAAAGAGATTTTTCTGTCACACATAGATAGGCCAAAGGTCTCTGGCCAGTACGGCCAGTAGTGATGCATACATTGCCAGATAACCACCAATATAGATTTGGTCCTGGCCATGCATAAGCACACTTCAGTTACACTTCAGCTGGTTTAGCCAGAGGCCACAATACTGCCGTTAATGGTGGTGTCATGCTTTTAGGCCACCATTATGCCACTTTGTGCAAGGACGGACACTACCTGATCAGCCTGCACATGTGTTTACATGACAAAGTTTTTGAAGACATTTGACCTGTCTGCGTGAGTTTATATGGGCTGTGTGTTTTGTTTTATGCAGGCACGTTATTTTGCTCTGGTGGAAGATTCCGTGTGTTGCCCAGGAGCAGTATTTGAGACATTCCTGCCATTTGGGATGTACCAGCCTTCAGTTTTTGCCTTTTCCTCTTCTCCTCCCAGGAAAATGAAGACTTCTAAGGAAGTCCTGCCAGCTTCGTTATGCTGCACTATTGTCATTAAGACCACCTACAGAAGATTTTTCTTTTTAAGTCCTATCTAGAGCAGTGCAAATGCCCTTACAAATTTTTGTTTGCTGACACAGCAGGATACAATTATATTCCTCAAGACTTTTAACTCACTAACTCTACTCAAGACAGGATCTACAAGACATATATAGGACAGCAAACAGTGAACTTAAATATATAAATATTTACATCCATAGATAATTATCTCTATATATGAAATTTTAAACATGTGAGTTTATATTAAAATAAAGGCTATAGTTCTCATGGGGTGTTAATTTTTGTGCCCTATCAAATTTCCTGTAGTGGTATGGACCTCCTAGTAATTTACATGTATAGATTGAAGTTAAACATAGATGAACTCAACACAGTATATATGGACTCACACTGAATGTGAGCATGTTTTGCTTTGTCACTGCAAATCCTTTTCAAATTATCTGATGGACCCCAAGAATTCCACAAACCCTAAACTAAAATTACCTTCCAAATGCTCAGCTATATAAAGCACAAGTCTAGGTTCTGCTCCTTTGGCTTCAGTGGCAGCTAGATTGTCCACTACCCACTTTAAACACAAGAATAGCGCAAGGTCCTGCAAACCTTCCTTCTTTTTCATATGTAGGCGCTAAGGAAATATGGTTAATGTATTTTTCTGCAATAACATTAGACTTGGCTTGAAAGTAACATGCTAAGATACAGATTACTGGTATTTGCAAATGGTTTGACTTTTGGTTTAATTCAGCTGTCTCTGACTTTTTGAATATAGTTCTTCTGTTAAAAATGGGGTGGGGAGAGAGGAACAGCTCAACTGTGAACTATTCTTTAGAAAACTGGATGCTTTTGCCATCCCACTAATGTCATCTGGCATTAATTAACATAGTATCTCTCTAATTATATTGTCAGCATACAGCCACTAAATTAAAATACAAAGAGAATTGTTAAAATTTCCCAATTTAACTTTGGTGTTCCTTTTAAAGCATAATTTTTCAAGTTTTGTGTATATAGGAAATCATCCAAAGCCCACTGAAGTTAATGGGCTTCATTCCGATTAGGCCCAGAAATGTTTGGAAAAATCAGTGGGGTGTCCAAATTGCCTCTCTAAACCAAGCGATTAGATGCCTCATTTCCATTATTGGCACCCGCAGCTCAGCACCCAAAACTAACTGAGTATGCAACACTGCAGATCTAATGGGTCTCTCAAAGGGCTGAAGACCACCTCCTGGGGAGAAAAAGAGAGCTCTAGACACAGTGGAAGATCACCATGCCGCTGCACGCATGCCTTTAGGGTGCCAAAAAGAAACACTAGGAAGAAGGACTTAGGTAAGTAGATCTCTCCTACCCGAGACAGCGTGGAGGAGCAGTGTGGGGGGCTCCACACCACACACTTGGTGACTTGGTCGGTTGCAGCAAAACATAGTCCTGAGACATGCCAGACATCTGCTCCTCAAGTGGAACCTGCAGGAGGTGAACAGAGAATGCCAGCCCTGGCATGACCCACTTCTCACAAGCAGCTCCCACCTCTCTCCTGTGTGTTTTCCTCTTCCCATCCTCACGAGTCGGTTAGGCACAGCACAGTGACCGGCTCTGTGTATTGCCCCTCAGCTCTAGCTGGTGGGAGAAATCAAGTAGCTGAGGAAACGTGGCAGTGCTGCATGGCAGCATACCTTGCTACATCCTGTGCTTTTTGTGTCGTGCTAGGGTCAGCTGCTCCCTGACGCTCTCCTGATGAATTTTGTGTCTCTCTTTCTTCGACTGGGGAGAACCGTGCAGAATAAGTAGTGCCTTAGCAGAGCTTGCGCTCTTAGTGCAGAGCTGAGAGCAAAACCTTTGGTTCCAGCCAAGTCCATCCTGCTTAAAAGCACCCTGTCCATGGGCAAGAGAAATCTGCGTGTGCGGCTGAGCCAGGCTGGGAGCGACATCAAAGTGAAACAGTGGGTTGACTTTGCCTTTTGGCACGACCTGGAGTTCAATCCTGCTCTCAGTCAATGGCAGTTCTGCCACTTGCTTATGCCTGGGTTTACACATTAGCATTGCCTACCCTTCAGCATCACTAGCCTCCACTCATATCCCTTGGTATTATTAAAATCTTTGAGATCTAGCTGATCTCTAGCTCACCAAGAGTTTTATTTCTCTGGAGTTTGGTAAAACTATACATCTCCCTGAGATGATCAGAAACACATGGAAAAATATTAAAATGGTACATAAAGAGAAAAAGAATGAAATATTTTCTTTCCAAGATAGCTACTCTTTTGCTGCAGACTTTCTACTTCAGGAAAAAAAATCAAAATGTTGTCAGCACTTTGGAAACCACGTCCCTTTTTCCACCCCAACAGTCTTTTGCCTATTTTGCCTAGACCTGTAAGCCGAGCATGTTGCTACAGCTCAGGGCAATGCATGAAGACCTAACTTTTTCAAAGCAGTAAAGAGCATTCCAGCAGCAGTAGCAGTTCACATTTTTCTTGGACAGGATGTATTTCCCCAGCTCCCCTGGGAAACTGGAAGCAGAATCCCAGGGCAGCCCTCCTCACAAACCAGTGCTTGGGAGTCGGCTATTTCAGGGATATAAACCAGCCTGGGAGACTCAGCCACTGGAGACACTGGACAACTTGCAGATTTAGGGAAGGCTGGAAGCCCCTGATCTCACTGGTCCACAGACCTCTCAGACAGCAGAAGAGCTCAGAGCCTGAAAAGCCAAGGCACCCGGGTTTGCACTCCAGGGAACTGCCTGGCGGGTTTGGAGCCCAAGATCCTGGCAAGGAAAAGGACAGGCAAGCAAGAAGTTTAAATTGAAATCACCGGTTTCACACAGAAGTTCTGTTTGGCAAATCCTCATTTCTCGATCGGGGCCATGGTCTGGATGCAGCTGTTTGCCAGCTGAAGCTTGGTCAGCACAGGGCTGTGTTAACTCCTGGTGGGACACCCTGAACGCCGATGGCAAGGAGCATGCTTGCCTCATCTTACATAGACTCTCCCACGGAAGATGTGGTGCTGCACCTTCTATGAAGAAGCATGCTTACTTTGCTGCGGTACCTTCATGACCTGTCAATGATTTTCATTCACTGCTCTCCCAAAGGCTAAAATATGGCCTATTGAATGGTATTTTCGGCCCGCCCAAATGATGCAGGACTGAACTCCCCATGCCCTGTGACTTCTGCATTCATGCACACCAGTGCCAAAATCTGTGTGGGCGGGGTGCATTTACACTGCCACTAAATCAAAGTGGTGGGCTTTTACACAGGGAGAGGGGCAAGCTTGCACCCACGTTCCCAGTCATTGGGCACTTAAAACACATCTGGTCTCTGAGCAGATTATTCTGTACTGAAAACCAGGCTTGCATATATCAAATTTTGTGCTCATGCCTCTTGGTTACATAATGCATTAAGTTAGATGGTGAATTGTCTGGGACAACCCCTGCAGCCAGACCCTCCACCAGCATGAAGGAATATGGTGTGTGTGGAGGGATACCAGTACACGCCGTCACAGCCAGTTCGGGGCTTCCCAAGGCTACAGGTGAAACTGAGTTTTGTAACTCAAACGATACAGTGCCCAGAGGCAGAGAGGGCCTTGCCACTTCTCTGGTGGGAGACAAGGATGTGTAACTGGGACAAAACCTCTGGTGAGCTGAACTGTCCGTTCCCGTTGCTGCCAAGGCACAGGGAGGCACAGGACAGTGGTTGCTACTGCTGGGTACGGCCAGCCCCAACCATATTAGTCATCTTGATCCCATATAACCAAGCTCTTCCTCAACACAGCAGCTTCCACACACTGTCACAGGTGTGGACAAAAAAGATTGGGGCCACACTGTTCCCGCCTCTTCCCTTACTGTCCTGGTCTGCTGTCCTCACTCTACATCTAAAGCCAGCCCAAATAAATGATGTATGTTAATATATGTATTTTATAACAACCTACAAACCCACTCTTTAATCTCAGTTTAGGCCTTTGGTTGTTACTATGATACAAGTGATAAGAAATAAATAAACACAGGAAGAAGTAATACATATCTGCAGCAGCAGCAGTTTGGTTACCTGCTTCCTCACACATACACACACTCCAATGCTAGAATTTCATTTTAAGAAAAGGTCACTGTACTGGAGATCACAGGTCCTGCTTTGCTGCACTCTAATTCAGTTTTCATCCCACTTCATTTCAGGAGATTCCATTGTACATTTATCAGCTTACACACTCAGAATTATTCAGGAATGGCTGCATTTACTCCAGACTTGAATTAGAACAAGTTATAGCAAAATTTGTCTAAAGGTGGTTAGTAAGTCCAATAGCAGTGTACAGCCCTAGGAAATGCACCTAGAAGCACTGCAAGAATGTGAATACGGCGGGAAATATTGATGAGGTGTAATGTGTACACTCAGAGATGGTTCTAAAAATAAAAGAAACTTCTGTTTAAACACAAAGGCGGGATTTTTAGGATCGCTTGCTCTTGCAGAGGCAGTTAAATAGATCCTGACACAGAGTACCAAGGAAGGAAATGTACGTGTTTATTTTGGAGTGTTTGGGTCATTGGATAGAAAGCTTATAGGAAAATGGAAAACATGCAGCAGTAATTTATTTCTAAAGGGAAGGGGGAGAAAAGTCAAGGAAATTCCCTCACAGTCTGCTTGGAGCCAGGTTTTCAGCTGGTATAAATCTGCAGGCTAGGTTAAAATTACTGGAACCAGCTCATGTCCTGTATCAATAGAAAGCAACACAGCGATGTTGATTTACATTAGCTGGTGATTTGAGGCCCTAAGGAGAGTCAGCATTACCAGACTCCTGCATCAGAGTTAAGACCAGGGCCTTGTCCCAGGATCAGACCCAGCTCTCATCTGCAGTGGGGCTCTGCAGCCAGCTAGCAGCCCCTGTCCCTTTTTAGGTGTCAATAAACGTCAGCCTCTTCCTCTCTTTCCACCACCCTGGTAAGTCCCTCCCCGACCACATTAAAATAAAATTTGAGCTTTGCAACAATGATTCCTGTTTGTTTGTCCTTAGATCCCAACACTCAACAGCTTTGCAGACCAAAAGTGTATTCTTTGCGACCTCCTCAATATGTTTGCATTATCAGCTGCTACATTTTTTATTACACATCATTGAATTTGACGTGCCAACTTTTATGCAGCTTGCCCCTGATCTCTAGGAATTTCACAAATAAATCCCTGACACGCACTGCAAACTGTCAAAGAGTCGCTGACATACTCTACGGTAGAAAGGCATTGGATAACCTTTTGTGCTAGAATGCTATTTTTAAGTGCTTTAACAAAGAGCACTATTGTTTTTGAAAATACATGGCTATGGTGCAAGGAGTTAATGGTTTGCACATGATGTATCACACCCATGATAAAATTCTTCACAGAAACGTTAAAAATCCCAAGTAGTAACCACGCATGCAAAATTGTTAAGGATACTCTGTGGGTTGAAGCTCTTGCCTTTGTCTGAGCATTTAGACTTTTCTGAGCGTCCTTTGTGTAACAGAGCACAGATATAAAAGCCAGGCTTAATGATCCAGCCACTTTTCCACACCACGGGGTCAGAGCCTTGGGCAAAGGTTTCCCCCATTTAAAGGCAGGGAGGGAGGAGAGAAAGGGGTGCTGGGTGTGTCTAAACAGCTGCCTCTTGGTTTTGTGAGTGCCCTGAAAAGAAAGGATACCAAAGCATCTGTTTCTTGGGACAAGGCCATGGTGTTTCTGCAAAGGGGAATTGACTGTGTGCTGTTTATAACCACCCTTGTGGTAATCAGCAAGTGTCTATACGTTCTTTAAATAGACACATTACCATAAGGAAATACCCAAGTCAGCACCTCTGTATCCTGCTCTCAGGGAGGAAACCTGACCTACAAGACATCAAAATTTGCTGCCACTTGGCAAAGGGGCAGAAATATTTTAGCTAAGGCCTGACTGCTGCTTGCTTTTCTTGGAGAGGCAGCTCCATCACACTTGGTTCAGCTCTCACGTATGTCAGTTTTACTCTGGGGTGACGCCAGTTACTTAGAGGAGTTGCTCCATAATTACACAAGTGGCAATGAGAAAAGAACCAAGCTTCAAGGAACTGCTTCCTAAGTAGAGCAAGAAGGATATGATCAAGTAATTGATTAGTTTATAGATTCCTCATTTATTCTCACTAATTGCTGTTAAAAATAGAAATATATACTTCCAAATATTTGTCCCAGGAAATTACTGCTCTTTTATCTGATACTCAAGTATTACTGCATGAATCATTTAAAACTAGATAAGACAAACCACCAGAGAGTGTGTTAAGCAAAATGAGGATAGAGTTGCAGTTGATCAGAAGAACAGACAAGATAGTCTTCCTCCTTTCTCAATGCCTACAAAAGAATGTTCTGTACTATAGTTTTTTAAACTGACATGGTGCTTGGGACAGTAATTCTAAAAAGAGCTTCACTGAAATGCTTATCACTAAAGAGGCCTTCATAATCAGGTGGCGTCTGGAAAAATGTGACTTCCAAAATATTATATAAATGCACGTTTAGAATAGAGAAGAGAAAAAAAAGCCATTGAAAAGGTGTTGCAAACTGTAGCATTATGCACATCCATTAAACTGCACTTTGCTATCTCAGTGCAGTCAAGAATTTTGCAATCATAAACAAGAAACAGAAGACAGAGATCAGCATGCTAGACTTTTTACACAGTATTTTCCATCATAGTCTGGTTGTATAAGCTAAAGTGAGGATCCTGAAGTCAATGAAGCCACTTGGAAATGACCCTACTATAAGTGAGATCAGAACTAATTGTAATACTATATTGTTAAAACTTCATTAGCACCAGAATGAGTGGTGGAAATGAAATTTTTCTAATACGTTTCCTTTATTACCTGTCAGATTTTGATCAGCCTTTCCTGAAAAACCTGCCATTTATAGAAATAAGTATTTTGGAGGAAATGAAATAAATAAGCCAATTTAGTTTTGCAGGAGATGTACCAAGGATGCAAATACACTTGAAGTTTTCATAAGACTTAGTCTGGGGGAATCAGCTTTATAAACATACACTTCAGCCTGTCAACCATTAACAATACATTGTCCTCCTGCCGTAAGGCCCACCTCTGTCCCAAATTTGCCCTTTGAATTGTTGATTCACATTCTCACTTTACAAAGACATCTAAATAACTCTTTGTGAACAGCTGACATCTCAATTCATGTCAGAGAGAACTTCTGTATCTAGAACAGCTCCTTGTCAGTGGACCTTCCCTAAACAGGTGGAAGGATGAAAAGTATTGTGGTTAAGGAAGAAACATGAGTCACTGGGTTTGTCGCCCTGTCAACTCTTAAATTGTTGCGTTCATACTCACATTCGGCTTGAGATTGAGCATGACCGAGCTGTGGCCAAGCCATACTTTTGGCCATGTCTGAGGTCTGTCCAGATGGCAGGCATCCCGGCTCCTCACAGCGGCAAGATCTTAACTTCAGTGACAGGCCAGGGCTTCTGACTCATGCAGCTCACGATGAGCACAGCAGACATGGGGAGGTATAGCCAAGCAGCCACGGGGAGATATAGCCAATCGTGGAGACAACAGCATGTGCCAGGGACAGGAGCAGTGCCATCCAGGGGACAATACCTGATAAAGTAAGCTACTTCAGTCTGTACCCTGCCTCTGTGGGAAGGCTGAACTGAGACCTTACAGGGAGTGGGGAGCAGCAGGGCACTTCCCTACAGGGCACTGCTGGTCCTGCAGGAATTTAGCACCAGTAGTGGTGCTGATGGGCGACTTGAGTCCTGACTGTGACCACAGGGGAGGACGCAGGCCTGCTGTGTCTCAGATATGGGGAGGTAAGACTGGCTCGCAGGCATGCTTAGGGAATGCCGCTTACATGCAGTTTGGAGCTTTTTTCCATTCAGATGCAAACAGTGTTAAAACAATCTGGAGAACTGAGAGTCAGGCTAAACTGTCTGTGTAGACATAGCATATGTGCTTCTATGTGGACTTCACTGTGTGAGCTGCTTTTTTGCTTGGCCCAACTGGAAGATGTAGTCTCTGGTTACTAATGTTAACTGGTGTTTAAGGAGCAGAGACTGTACAGTTTTACAGAGGACATAGCCAACGAGTTAATGAAGGCCTCAAATGTTTTCTTTTTCTTACTGGAACCACCTCACTCTTGACGGGGATGAGCTACATATCACAGGCACTGTGTAAGTGTTTGGAAGCCTTGTTCACGTGAGCTGAGAAGGCACATAAAGATGAGTGCTCCTGAGCACACTGGCAGCACAGGACTCTGAGGCTCTATACAGTCTCTTTTAAGTTTCCATGTCTATTTAACAGGGTAAGATGTTTTCTGTGGCAGTCTACACATGTGAGTATTTGTGGAAAGGGAGCGGCTACACACATTAACAGATCAGCCTGAAAGGGACAATCATGATTCATTTACGCTCTCTGTTCCCAGTAGGTCCTGTGTGTGGGTTAGCAGCCCTCTGTAATCAGTAATCCTGTAAGCCGTTGATAGGCATGAGCAGTATGACCACCATGGTTTGAACTCTCTGCATTTGCAGACGGTGGCCAGTCTGATGCCTTGAACAGCAAAGAACAAAGTTCACCGAGGCATTTCTGCAGCAAGGTCTGAGCTTGTCTGTGAGGTTTTACATGCCCGTAAAAGAGTCACGTACTAGCGCTACTAATCTTTCTTCATGCTGTGGACTGATTTAAGCTTTGCGGTATAAAGGGATAAAGCTGCTGAGGCAAATACATCTCTGTAGGAGACATATTTCTTACGTTCTTTCCCCCAGCACGCTTGCCAGGGAGGGTTCACCTGCCGCCACTGCTGCCACGGCAAGGAACAACTCTTAGAGAGGAGAGCAATCTGCTTCACCAGGGAACATGGATGGGGCAAGGGGAAGAGTGAAAGCCTGTTAATGTGAAAGGCAAGGATCGCAATAGATCAGTGGAAGCATATGAGCTGACAGGTATCTTTTCTATCAAGAAGACAAAGAAACACAGAAGCATAGCTCTGCTTTTTGTGAAGAACAATTCTTCATATACAAGGAATGTCACTTACTGGCTTTTGAAGAATTCCTCTACAATTCGTATCGAGCATCACTGCTGGTAAAGCTTATAAAACTGTTTGAGACCCAGGAAAGGAAGATGATATAGGACTGCAAGATGTCATTGTACAGATGGTATAGTTCACCAAAAATAAGACCCTGAAGACTTACCCCTGTCCTCACCCTACAATTATGGGGAGGGAGTGACTGTGGAACACAGCATTTAGGACACCATGGAATATATTTGGCCTCCAGGCAGTTCTCAGAGCACCTTGACATACATAATTAGTGAGGATGCTGGTGTTTATTTAGGGCTTGTGGTTGTGAAAAATAGAACAAAGAGATTTTCGGGGGGTCGGCAATAATCAAGGCAGTAAAATAATTTCTCTCCTCTCTTTGCTTTTTCTCTCAGATTTTCTATCATAGAAACAAATTGAACCCCACCCTATCCAGTTAGTTCACTTAACTCACGCTTCCTTGACAGCTAACACATGCTATGCAAGATTACTTTCCTACATTCCCTTTTGCCTTCTACTCTTCCATTTAATTCTTGCTGTATCATCTTAAAGCTAGAAGATCTTACAATTTCAAACAGTTTTTGAGAGCCTATAGTCAGACTGACAGAAGGCAGAAGGGAATGAGCTTAGCTTACTATTTTTCTCAATAGCTCTCTTTAAGATGAAAATTCCTCCTTGCCACATACAGTCCTAAATGAAAGAGTAATTTCTGACTTGCTTTCACAAGACTTTTGATTTTCTTCTTCTTCAGTCTGCACATGTCTCACAGATATTTCTCCAGCCCCTGATCCTTATGGACCAGTATCATCTTACATCACTCTTACATTTTTATCAAAGCTTTCCTTTTAACAGAGAGATGCTCTTTAGAAAAAGTCCAAATCTAAGTTTCCCTGAGCTTTGTGAGAGCAGTCAGCCTGGAATTTCATTTCTCTATGATGCTCAAGACAATGTTTTTCTGGGATTTTTTTTTTTTTTGAAAATTTGAAAGAAAACCTGGTTGGTTAAAATTAACGTTACTTTTTTGAAAATATAAATTCATATTAGCACCTGAACTTTGTAGCTTATGCCCACCCATTCCTTTAAATGTTCATTAGTAAAATACTCACTTACTGAAGGCAGAGAAAGAATTAGTATCATCTGACATTACAGTCAGAAATAAAGGTTGTGTATATATATGTGATCAAACAGTACAATTAGAGTGCATTACAGAAATCTAATTCAGCATTACAGAAATGTAATAAAGCCTATTCTGCTCTGCAGTTTCTTTGTTTAAAGGAGAAGTAAGATAAAGGCTGGCTAGGTGAGTAATAAATTTATATCACATACATTAATATACAGTAATCAGATAGTAAAATCTTATTCAAAAGGCCTATTGTGCAAGACACTGTACAAACACAGACAAACATAGTTTCTGCCTGGCAACTCGGCAAAGGCAAAAGGGAGACTCAATCAATTTTAATATAAGTAGATCTTAATATGAAGCATAGTAAAGTCAGTGCTGGTCTTTCCATTGACTTCCCTTGATTTCAGATCACGTGTCCATATGCACACATGTGAGCACACACACACACAGAAATTTGTTCTGCCTATGTATATAGATACGCACATTTTACTTACAATGCAAGTCATGGAGTGACACTATATATGCACAGCAGTGTACATGATCATACTGAAAAAAGAATCCAGGCTTCACTTGGCAATGAAATCGGTACCTACTTTAATTGCTGCCACTCTCCTGAAATGCATTTCTGTCTTAACAGTTGTACTATGACAGAAGCAGGTAGTGAGGGAAGATCTGTCTTGAACAGAAGTAGAGGATTAGATTGCAGAAATAAGCTATTTTTGTTGAGAATAATAAGCATGTATTTTCATTCAAACAAGCTCTTCTATGAAAAGGAGAAGGCATTTTACTATTTGAATTTTCTGGGTTTTAGTGTAAGCTGAGGTACTCAAATCCTACACTGAATGCATGAGCTACAAAGGTTAAACCTAGCAAAGCAGAGTGTTAGCAGTGTGGGGGCAGGGTAAGAATGTATCTTTTCTTTAGCAGCGTTTCAAGAACTAGTTCTCACAAATTTTTGAAATATTTTGTGTGGCATTTAATGAAGTCACATCAAGACTCCCTCCTCAGCCCTTAAGAGATGCTATTGTCTTTTTCAAACATGCTTTTTCAAAGCATACTCCTTCACTGGTAAACTTGTGATAAAAACAAGCATGAAAGACAGAGAAAACTTTAGATAAATTAAACATTCCATTTTTGTGGCAAACAAGTAGCTCAGAAACTTGAGGAAAGAATCCAGTGTTACAAAGGCTAATGCATGGAGGACAATTTTCGAACTTATGCTCAACAAAGTTGGGTGCCCTACCCCATACACAAAGATTGACCAAAACCAGTGTGAAGTGCTTGTATCAATGCGAACTTCCAGACACAGAATTTTATGCTTAGATTTAGCTTTTATTTGTGAACGCTTACTCCCTATTTGCCCTTTAGTCCATGATGTAGGAGGCTGGCTCCTACATAAAAATCACTGTACCTTTTACATAAATCCTACTTCCTAGCCTATGCCTAGCCTTTCCTAGCCCAGCAGGAATAATGTTAGTCTCAAAATCCTGTCCAAACTTCAGAAAATAAGTGCACGCTGCCTACCTAGCGTTCCTACTTAGTTTCAGTTAGAAAAAACTATGCTGCAGGTTCTATATTGCCGTGTTTTACAAAGTTTGTACAACATAAATGTATTGAGTCTTTGTCAAAATATGTTCTACTTCAGACACAGCCACAAAAGTGGGTGAAAAATTGCTCAGTGCATAGTGTACATCGATGGCTCTGAAATCTCTTTGTGTGAAGGAATTTCTATAAATGATGTATAAATCTATTTTTGTTCATTTAAAGGCATTTCTTTTTGTGGTTTATTGTCTCAGGCTAATGTAAGTGGTCATGCCACTGTCGTGCATTTACAAATTGGGGTATGAATAAATAACAATTAAACTGTTTATACTTTCATTTTCAAATTTTGTATTCTACTGGCGCTGAGAATGTATAACTTGAAGGTTCAATCCACAACTGAGGAGTCACTATAAAGGAAGGATGCACATGGCTAAATACTGGTTTTATAACAGCTTGCTTGTAGATACTTCCTTTTGCAAACTTTAAGGAGAGATGAGGGAAGATCCATGTTTCAGTTATCTGAACCACCAAAGTTTACAGAGAAGGAAAAGAGTGGGTGGGAGAAGAGGAAAAGGGAGGGGAGGCTGGGGAAAAAAAAACATTTCAGCTGTTGTCTATCTATGTTCTAAATACAGGATCCTCTGATCTACTGATATGTAATTCATACCAGCAATTTGATACCTTGAAAATATTTTGCACAGACCTGATGATGTTACGGATATTTTTCCTCCACCTCCTTTAATAAACAGTGCCACCGGATGATTTTCCTCTCTTAGCCTGAGTCATTTCCTCTTCCGTTGCTTCAGGCTCTTTTAGCCTACAACTGACACTAACCACCTCTCCATCACGGGAGTCCTTCAAGTCTCTGTCCTCAGCTGCAGTTAGCTTGCAAGAATTAGGCATTACTGTTTGGGGAGGCTATTGTGACACTCGCCAGGGTGTGAATTTAGTTATTGTGGTTTAAGTGCCCACGTGGACACTCTTATTCTGTACTAAAAGTGCCTTTTTGTGGTTTAACTCGATCCATTTCCAAAGTAGCCTATGCTAAGGCCACATGGACACATCTACATGGAAAAATAGCTTGTAATAGCTTGCATGCCTCACCAGCTTTTATGTGGAGATGGTTATTCCCACCCTAATTACGCTCTGGAATTGCTTACTTAGATCTTGGGTAGTTTTACATGAAAAATCTATTTTGTCTCTATTATCTCTTTTTATGCTACCAACTGCCAGCAATTTTATCCAGCTGTATAAAATGAGATCTTCCCTGATTTCCCTTCTTCACGAGCATTTCGAAATGCTTTCAATGAGTGATATTTTATAAACTTTACTGTAATACCACAGATAAAACACAGCTTTTTAGCAAAATTCATGCTGATGAGATGTTGCTATAGAAATATTTAAAATAGAAACAGCTTTAATCTGGAGCCATTGTGATTGGGGAAAAAAAAAGACAAATACTTACAGCTTTTACAACTCTGAAAAGCTGCTCCAAACCAACAAACAAGGCTCTTGAAGAGAGCTACCACAGATCCAGTTTTTCCTCTGATGTGCCCTTTTCTTCTCCGAGCATCCCATCTGGGCATATTTGTAGGAAGTGCAACCTGAGCCAAGTCTTCTGCAGTTCCCGCGAGAGCAGGTCCGTGGTTTTGGCATTTGGCTGAGCCTGGCAGGCAGTAGTATGACAGCAGCAGGTAGCAGGCAAGGAGAGCCAACATGTGAGGCAACAGCGTTTCAGCACGCAAAGATGGAGAAGCCAAGAAGACAGAGACAGTGCATTATTAGTGAGAGGCTGGAGCTTCGTATTCAGAGGAAGGGGTTTGGGCTTAAGGAGGACTGGAGTGTACTGGTGGGAAAAGGGCTTTGGAGGAAGGACAATCCTGCAAGGAGGGAGGGGGAAATGGGGAACTGGAAGGGCTGAAGGGCTCTGCGGTGGTAGAGGAGGGGCAGACCTCTTTGTGGCAGGCAGTGTTAGGCAACCAAAACAGAAGTACTGGTGGATGGGAGCTCTGGCTGGGAAGTGCAGGAGGGCTCTGAGACAAGACGGGTGGATAGCTGGGATGCCCCAGGGCTCAGATAAGGTTGGATTTGCCTGGGACATACTCCTTCCCAGGCATTCCCAGTTACACCTGGGGTCTAATGGGAGGAGACTAAGGTTACTTAATGCTGCTACCCTATCAATTACCTTTACCTTCCATATCCTCATTTTTACTGTTAGACATATGGTAGCTAAGTTCAAAAGTCTGTGCTTACTGATGGTGGAGCCTCTTTGAACTTTGGGGACCTCAGCAACAGACTTGAAAGGGCTTGCTGCAGCAGGCTCTGGGGAGCAGTTGCAGGGGTGCTGGGCCTCCCCAAGAGCTGTGTGAGCCACGTATCCATGCACAAAGCTACTTCTTAATGACTTTGTTCAGTTTTGAATTCAGAGTTCAACATGAGCTAGACTGGGACACGGAGCATGTGAAGTACCGTAAAGATAGCTTTATGTGCTGGAAAACCACCATAATCCAAGGGGTTTTAGACTGTGGTACACAGCCAGGACCCCCCCAAGGGGAACATCAAAAGAGTGATGTAGATGTTCTTGCCAGGAGTCCCACAGACCCAGACAGTGAAATCTTTGTCCCATGGGGCTGGAATTTTTTGCAGAAACACAATTCCTGAGCAACAAGTTAAATGCTGCTGCTGCTGCTGCTGCGATTGCTCAGGAGTCCACTTACTCACCACTGTATTTGGCAACATCATAAGTTAGTTTTCATTATTTCGTTTAGAGCATGGAAGACCTCTGGAGAAAGAACTGAATGATAGTTGCTTTGAGTTGGTTTTATGTTAGAGAGCTTTATCTTTTAACAACCTGAGTTATGACATATTTTTAAAAAGCATTTATCTCTATACGTAGCTTTTATAGACAGCCTTTACAAGAGTTGGGAGGGAAAAAGGAGAACAACAGACATTTCATCCTGAAACACAAAGGAATCATGTGGATCTTGGCTTAGGGATGTTCAAGTTAATTTCTAATTAGGTGATAAGTCTATTTTTCATGGATTTGTAACTTGGCTATAAAAGCATACTTGAAGACTTGAATCTTTGGCAGTCAAAGCTTTCAGGTCAGGAGAGTATTTTTAGCAATATTTTATTAAAAAAAAGAAAAACATAGAAGGTTGTTTTTAAGTTTAGAAAGTTAAAGAGAGATTTTTAAAAAGCATGGGTTGGGTCACATTTTGACACCCATGTTTGGGGTTTTTTTCCCTTAAAGAAGAGCAACAAAATCCCCATCCAACCTGCTCCCAGCTTGACAGGTAATAAAAGATATTTCAGATTTATCCTTTTAAAATTGTCCACAGGCCTCTTTCCTATTCAAGAGTAAATAATCCATCTCAGCTAATAATCCTTAAAAACTGAAATCAAGGCACTGTTGTGAATTTTAATGGTTATGTTTAATGAGCAGATCTTCAGCTCATACAAGTCATCATAACTCTAGGAATGGCAATAGAACTACATCAACTAGCACTCACTGGAGATGTGGATAGTAAACATATACTACACTGCCTCCCTCAAAACACGTGACTAATTCAGTAATACTGAGGCAGTAAAGTAATTAAAGTAATTAATACATTAGAAGAAATGAAGAACCAATGAGAGGACACCCATCAGCTCAGCATGCCACGTACAAAAAGCATTAGGACAATTTTGGTCAAGCATACTGGGGCAAACACTTCACCACAAAATCTTTGGGTTTACAGTTTTGTTCAACCTCAAAATTACAGAGGGGCTGAGTCAATCCTGCCAGGATTTGAATTAGTGGTTCCAGGGAGACTAGGAGCTAAGCCACTGGCATAGCTAAGCAGGGGGGAAGAAAAGGTGTGGAGCAGGCAGAGCAAACAGGAAGGTCCATTTCTGGTCTTTAACTTACACCCTCTTGTTTGCTTCTGCTGCACAATCGCCCTTCTGTGATTTAGACTCCCTTTAACATCGTGGGCCAAATTCAGCTCTGGCTGCTAGTGGTAACCTCTTTGTGTTGTACCAGCAAGGCACAAAGGGCTGTCCTAAAAGAGTAGCTGGTGTTTTCTTGACACTAAGAGAAATCCAGATTTGGTATAAAGATGGTTCATGCCACCTGCTCCCAACCCAGACCAGGAAACTCTTTAGGACACTGACTGGGCCTGACCTAAGGCACCCCCTGCAACAGAACCACCCATATGAGACTATTTTAAACAAACTATGGGATTAAATATCCTGGAGCCAAATTGATCTCAGCCCTGCAAAGTTTTAAGGGAACAGAATTTTTTCTGTTAAATCTTTGACAGATTTAACTCTCACCACTGGTTCTGCGTTCAGTTCATCTCATTTGGGCCTAAAGATTTACGTCTTCTAAGGTGATCACATCAGCATTTAAGAGCAATTCTCACCCCCTTAGGCACCCCAAAGGAGGCCTTTGAGTTTATCTTCAGGTGTTTTACATCCAGCAGTGACTTTTGTAGGCCCAATTACTGTTTCAGCCTCTCTCCCTCCACCCCTGCTCCTTCCACCCTCATCCTCCCTGGCTCTCCCCTCCCTGGCTCCCTCCTCCTGTGGCTGGGTTCCCCCCTCTGTGCTGTACACGCCCTGCTAATGACTTCTGCACATCAGCCCTTCCAAGCACACATCCTTCGTACAGCATGTCACATAACGCACCTCCCATTCAGAACAACAGGCCTTTTCTTCAAGCTTCTGTCCAACGAAACAGCTTCGTCTGTACACCTAGCCACAGCCCAAAATAGAATAGAGTAAGGAGGGGGACGACTGGGCAAGGTTTGGGCTAGGTTTTAATGGGCTGGGTTTCATGCACGACAAAGCTGTGGGACAGCAGTTAGGATATTTGCAGCCTGCTTGCAATGAGCAAGGTAGCTGCTCTCAAGGAGGTTGATATGTGCATTCACTTAAAGCAAAAGGTACGGTTCTGCTAACATCATTTAGATGGCGAATCTCACCACTCAGCTATTCCAGTGAGCCTTTGAGCTGCTGTTGGAATTCTTTCAGCTTGAGTCTAGGTATTATATAGTCCCCTTAGCTGTAGTATTGGAGCACCTCCCAAGTATTTAAAAATAGAAGTCACAGTAACAATCTCCCTTTCTTACTTGGCAGCTAGAAGGAGAAATACTTGGCTTAACATATACATTTGTTTGCATATTCGTGGTGGGATCAAGTTGTTTGTTGATGTGTATATGGGAAGAATTAAATTTCAGTAAGCTGAAAGGATTTTCGCACAAAAAATTATGACTTCAGTGGCAGTTTTCCACGTATGCATACTGCAGCTCAATGAGCTGCCTTCTGTCCCCTCGGATTCCCTAGATTTTGCCCAGAGGGCGAAGGTGTGGTCAAGGCCACAATCTGGAGCACATCTTCTTGTTAATTAGCAACTAGGGTCTCCCCAACATGAAGAACTTTCTGTCCTCTCATTTCTGCTTCTGGGCAAAGCACACCACTGCTTCTGAAACACTTCTATGCTCTAGAAAGCCTTTTAAAACACCCGAGCAGCCCACCCATGTGGCACAAACACCAATTGTTTATTTGTAGAGGTCTCTCTCTAATAGAATGTTCTTCACACCACACCCTTTGTCAACCAGAGTGCCTGACTGCCATGGGATGTAGTTTCTATCGAGAGCTCAGTGCATGGATCCCAGATGTGAGTGTGCATGAAGTATGGACATCAGTTCACACATCTATACATTCAGGGAGGACACATCTCAGACTGAGGTCAGTACATTGCTGAGGAAGGCAGAGAGCAGTTTAAGTCTTCATGGGTTATCAGGGATCAAGCCCAGAAGGTGACTGAGCCTGGCTAATCAATTGGAAACAACAAAATTGCTCTCTGATCAATATTTGGAGGGGAGGGAAAGGGTAGAAATGGAAGAATTCAATCCAGTTGCCTGCCTTAAATATAAATTGGAGGTAAATACAGGGTACATAAACAAATGTGGGGAGAAATACGAAAGCTAGAGTATCTTCCCAGAGTGAGATTTTCCTATCTGAACACAATCGTGTACCCTAGGACTGAATGTCTGAATGTATTTATTAGGAAGTTTCTACAGCTTGTTAGCTAGGTGTAGGGAAGGGAGAAAGAGCAAGGGGCTTTTGCTGTCTGGGTGTGTTCTTGAAGAGAGTAGATAACCTTAGATTTCTTTCCTTTCTGTCCCCTGTTTAGGCAAAATACATTGTTTCTTACTGCTCTCTTGTTATTAACTAATTTCTTAGCATAGATATGAAATTTAATATATATTCCCATGATACTTGCATCCTTTTGCTTCTTGAAGCTTCAGATTTTCGGGTGAAGGAAAAATGCAAAACTTTGGCAAAAGGAGCTTCTCTAAGTAATACTCATTATGGACTTAGAGGCCTGAAAACAGCCAAACCTGCTCCTTCTCACTGTGAGAGTTAATGCAGGTAACATGGACCCATCACCCAGCCTTTTGAAAGATGCCAGATATCACCCTGACAGGAGTCTTCCTTGTAACGCAGTCCCCTACAGACAGATGATGCAACAGGTGAGCTGCTCCTGAGATGCTGGATGATAATTTGCCTCTGTTGCAACGTGTCCTACTTGGCCTGTCTGTCTCCTTGTCCCTGTCCCCACAGGTCCACTCACTTCCCCAAACCTCGCTTCTGAGGCTTCCTGGTGGGTGTCTGCTTTCCCACACCTGACTTGGAATAGCTTAAGCCTCCCATGTTGCCTGCTTTGATTTCAGCCCCTTTTGCCACACAACCAGACAGACAAGCTAACAATGCTTTTGTCTATCCCAAATCATGGCTGACCGACCAGGGATAAACCTGACCCAACAGCCTCTGTATGGTCACATGCAATTAGCAACACTGAGTTCATTATGGCTTTTCCTCACACCATAAATGCCTCTCTGCCTGAAGAGCCTTCTGAATTTTTCAGAGTCTGGTTCATTGACTCCACACGTATTCCACCACGGTACATCATGATTTGTCTAGCTGGTCTTACAGGAAGCTAATCACTTCTCCAGGCACCCCTGGAGATCATCTAGTCCAACACTCTGCTCAAAGCAGGATCACCTAGAGCAGGTTGCTCAGGACCATGCCCAGCTGGATTTTGAATATCTCCAAGGACAGAGACTCCACAACCTGTTCCAGCGTTTGATCACCCTTACAGTAAAAAAGCTTTTTCTTCTGTTTAAGGTGGATTTTCCTGTATTTCAGTTTGTGCCCATTGCCTCTTGTCCTGTCACTGGCCACCACTGGGAAAAGCCTGGCTCCATTTTCTTCATATCCTCTTGTCAGTTATCTATACACATTGATAAAATCCACCAAGCCTCCTCAGCCCAACACTCTTAGACTCTCCTAGTATGACAGATACTCCAATCCCTTAATCATCTTAGTGGCCCTTTGCTGGACTCGCTCTAGTATTTCCATGTCTTGCTTATGCTGGGCATCCCACAACTGGACCCAGCACTCCAGATGTGTCTCACCAGTGCCAAACAGGGAGGAAGGATCACTTCCTTCAACCTCCTGGTAATGCTCTTCCTAATGCATTCAGGGAGGCTCCTGCCTTCTTTGTCCTAGGACATATTGCTGGCTAATAGTCAACTTGTCCACCAACCCCAAGTCCTTTTTTTGCAAAGTTACTTTCCAGCTGGTTAGTGCCCAACCTGTACTGGTGTACGGGGTTATTCCTTCCCAGTTACAATACTCTTTGTGACACATGGGAGGTGCAAGATGGTATCTTCCGTTCCCTCAGAAACCAAAACAAGCACCTCTCAGGCTAAGTAGAAGCACACCTTTCTCTCCCAAAGGTTTCCTCTGTGACTGTGCCCCACCTCCCCGGAAGAATGCTTCTTCTTGAAACTGTATTTTCTGCTAGCAAAGGTGTACACCCAAAATAAACAGGAAAAAGAAAACTACTGTAATTTTCCCTTTCTGTCACTGAAACATTACTGGACTTATCAGGAGTAGACTGTGATTCATGCTAACTGGCAAACAAGCACAGGTCCCACGCAATTCTACCACAATCATAAAATCCCTTCCATAGCTCTGGGCTTCTGGCATTTTTCTGACTATCATGGTTAGGCCAGCCACCAGAAAACACTTGTACATGGACCCCTGAATTATGAGACATAAACAGGCCCATGTGGATCACTGGAGATATACTGGCGCGCTTTTGGATATCCTGCAGAAAGCTTTTAAGCTGTTGGGCACAGTGACGGTATTCTAGTATCCTGATTTTAAGACTGCCACTCGTGGAGGCAAGGGTTATCTTGATGGTAGACCCTTACCTTGCAACTGCCTTTAACATAAGCCATAAGGTAGAAGTAAATAAGAGCATTTACGTACGAAATCCAAAATCCATAACATGTTGTAAATATTTATAAAGGCAGAGGTGACAAAGAAGACAGAAAGAAAACCGTTTATCACATGATCAAATCCTTAAATCATCTTCCTCTCCTTCTTCTGCCATAAGCTGATAGGCTGTAGATCACTCTTAACCTGCATGGTCAGGACTCATCCTGGTGCACACTCCTGCCCTCAGGCAGCATTTGCAGTCAGTAGAATCACACCAGCTCTGTAGTTTTACCTTTGTTTGGGGTTTGTCTGGGGACTTGCTCAGATTCACATCTCGCATCTCTCCCATCTTGGCCCTGCTTCCAGTCATTGTAGATCTCTTCTTAAAGAACTGGTTTCAAACTTCACCTCCTGAAACTGTACCTTTTTTGGAAATACTAATCCCTTTGCCAGGCCTGATGTGTCATAACTGTCCCTGAGGGGGTGTAAAATGCCTTTTCTCACCTGGTGGGACCAAGTGTAATACTCAGTGAGGAGCATTTCCCTACACTTGAACTTATTTTTCACATGACATGCACATCAGCAACCACACTTCAGACAGATACCTATGCCTATTTCATGCAGTGCTGGCTCCTGACTAAGACTTCACACAACAGTAATTAATTACTTGAGGCAATAATATACATGGGAAAGCTGAGCAACCAATTCTGGGTTTGGGGGTGTTATTTGCAGGTGTACGTTGTAAATTTGCCAGCGTAAATTAAAACCAGCATTATGTACCTAAATTTAACACTTGGTACCTCCATGTTCACAACCATGAAGTGGTGCCTTGATTTTCCTCCCCTTCACATGTCTGCAGTTGTGTGACTGGGCAAGATGCAGAACGGTTTCCTCTCTTAAGTAATTTTTTTCCCTTGATAATAATAATATAGAACACTTAAATAGCACTTTTCATCCACAAGGTGCCTCGCTAGTGTTAATACAATTAGGTAACTTAATTGGCCCTCCTCCTTCCCCTTGAATGTGCAGAGAACAGGCAAAATGAGACACCCAAGGAAGCATTAGAGTCACTGGCTTCCACTCCTAAGGCTGCTCCCTCTATGAAGCAAGTGATACAAGACATCCCCTACAAAGCCCCACTATTACAGCTGCAATTTTGTAAGCACCTTTTTATAGCAGCTTTTGTCCTTTATCAACCAACGCACTGAGCAAATAGCTTCTGGGAAGGAACACACTCATGTTTACCTTTGCTCTATGTGCCACCATCAGCGCTATCCAAAACCCAGACAGACATGAAACAGGTGCTGGAGTTGCATATTTGAGTCACCATCAGTAAAGGCTGACTCATAATTACAATGAACATATAGTCTGTTTTCAGATCTTTGGGTAGAGATGTAAAAACCGAATGTCACGTTAAAGAGAGGCTGTCAGCCCTCTAGGTCTCTAAGGAAACAAGGTTTGACAGTAAAAATGGGTAATGATATTATTTCTGGAACATTTTTTAGAGTTTATGACTCCTAGACTTTACACAAATCAATTAAGCTTCTTTCTGCATCCCCTACAGAAATAGATCTGAAAAAAATACAGATTTATGGAAGAAGTCTCTCAGTTTTCCCCAGGAAAAAAGCTTCCATTTAAGTGGATGGAAGTTAAATTGGGACAAAGACCACCCATTTTAGCTTAGACTGAAGTCAGAACCGATCCAAGACCATGTCAGGCATAGGTGAGTCTTCAACATGGGAAAGTTAGTTCATATTCAGGCACTTCTTCTGCACAGTCTGTGCTTTGTTTGCTCTCGTTACAGAGGAAGGTCTCTATCTTTTCCAGGATAACTTCGAGTTTAGAAAGGGCTCTTCCTTCCCTAGGGAGCAAGGTGGAAAATGAAGCACAATGAGCTTCTCAGGAGGCAAATGAGCATAGAGACCTTTAACTTCTGCAGCAGGCAGCCTTTCCTACCTTTGGACTAGCAGCACTTCTCTCCACCCCCTTCCCTTCTTTGCAGCTGGCAGCTGGGACCAGCAGCTGGAGTCCAGCTGCAAAGGTCGTCACTACGTTAACCCCTGCTGGACTGGTTTCCTACCCTTCAGAGCAAGAGGACTGGAGAGACCTGACCGTACCTTGGTGCAGGAGTACCCAATGACTTGGCCCATCCAAAATACATTGAAGAGTATATGTCCTATCACAAGGGAGCTATACAGGTCAATATGCATGCACAGCACTTTTAACTGCAATAGCACATTGTCCAATGTGCTACAGATCACTATTTTTAAATAAAGGAAATACTATTATCCCTGTTGTATAAAAATATAAAGCATGGGAAGTTGTATGTAAACTTCTTAAATGGACATAAAAATGAGTATCTGAGCTGCAAACAGAACCCAGGTCACCTGCTCTAACTTCCCACTGTCTCCTGTGCTCCCTGTTTATCTCTGCTGGATGTGTAACTCCAGATATTTCAGAGACAAACCATTTCAGAGGTTAGATTTTCTAAAAGTTGCAGGAGAACGCCATGATTACTCAAAAGGCAAGAGCAAAAACAGACTCACATTTCATCTTCATTTCTTCATTCCCTCATCAAAAACGTGCTTGAGAGTGTAATGTCTACTCAACACCTGGTTACACACCAGCTAACTTCCATTAGTGTAACCCTTGAACGCTTATCAAAGAGTCCCGCCAGTGAGCAGATCTGCAGCAGAACAATCCTGTTTCAGTGAAGCAAGAGCCACTTCCATTCACTATGATTATTATGCCAAATCAGTTCCCTGGGAGACAATCTAATCAAGTGATCAGTTTGATCAAAGAGGTTTCTATTAAAGTTTTATACACTCCTGTCCAGCAAGAATAGTATATTGCCAGCCAAGTTCTGGCATGTTTGAAATATTGAGAAATAACAGATTCCAGGAGTAGCAATTCAGAAGGATTTTTGCCAGCTAAGGCCCGGATCCTGCAATCAAAAGTAGGCAAGCAACCTCCTACAGCTACAAGCCATCAGCGACTTAAGTGAAATTTTGTATTGACTACAGTTCTTGCCCATGTGTTCCCAGTGATTATGCTGGAGCCAAAGATTGCACCTACTAGCCAGGGGCAGATTCACAAGGAAACAGAAAGGCTACAGGGGCAGCATTCACACCATACACATGTATTCCAGCTGTCGTGCAGCCCCACCTAAATTGTGTTTGCTCTTGGCAGAACAGAAGGCAGCTTTCTTGTATCTCCTAATGAGGTCTTCCTCAAGAATTGACTCTTCCCTTTTCCTTTTCTTCATGTTCCAAAGTTTTGTACATTCATCTAATTGTCTCAAGGAAGCCCCTCATTGCTAGCTTTCATACCGTCCCCTCCTGCATCTACTTCTGTTTCCACAGTACTGCTAAATATTTGAAGACTATCTGAACACCACGTCAGTCTCCTGCCCTACAGCATCACCCTCACCTTCATTAGTACCATCTTTCATACCAAACAACAGTATTTCTCCCATCACAGACTATCACACAAAGAATAAAGTATTTCATCTCCTATGTTTAAAAATATTGTTTGATTTTGTTCTCTGCTCTTCCACCCACTGTGGTGATGGGCTGAACAACGCACTTTGATCTGAACTAAAAAAAAATGGGGAAGTTGAAATCTAGAACTGCAGCTGAGATCATCTCTATAAAGCAACAATAACAACAGCAGCAAGAACTAAGAGCCAATTAGACTTAACAGACTTAAACAGACCAACATTGCCAACATCCAAAGAACTGACATGAGTTTGCCTCAAAGTCAAGGTTACAGAGCTCACCTAGTTCACCGTCAGCATGACGGCATAACCTCTGCAGTTTTAGCAACTCCTTTCTAGGACAGGAGAGTCAACTCAGACCAGACCATCCCTGAGCTTTATAACCATCCACTCCAACTGCATCAGGCTATCTGGGAAACATGAGCAGCTTTGGTGCTAACCTGAGGGCTCAGGCACATCCTGTTGAAGTCCCAGTGAAGAGGCTCAGACTCCCATTCCAAAGGAAGAGGGAAAAGAAAATTTACCTTATGGAATGGGTTTTAAGAAGTGTATGCTCATTTACTTTCTCAGCCTGTACATGCAATTACACAGGCAATTACACATGTAAATTAGGCATAAAATAGAACTTTGTGTGAGTAAAAGTTAGTCCGTACAGCATGTCTACTTACAACTGCTAATTGTGAAAGTGCTAAGTCTTTGTCCTGGTCTGCAATTAAAAATGAAGCCAGTATAGTTACAGGAGAGCAGGAGTTTCTGTGTGGATACGTGGGAACAAACCACTTCTTCCCAGCACAGCTCTCCCTGGGAAAAAACACTTTCTGCTACATCACCAAAGGGAGAGTCCATCAGCTGGTATATCTTAGTGTTTCCAAGTTACATAATATAAGCTCTCAAAAATATGTGTGTGACTACAAACTGGTTCTGCATTAAGTGGGAAATTTAGCTCTAAAATGCATCTATCCGGACAATTCTCTTTGGGTAGGCAAAGTCTCTTTATGTCCTGTGTGGCACTGAAAACACGTGCACTTAGTACTCAGATCTAATGGTCCTACAATGATTTCAATGGAGTAACGCAGCGTGATTCAAGGTCAATGCTCCCTGAATCAATTTTCCATGGTCTATAATCTTTGCTGTAAACAGCCTGCTCTGCAACTAAGAAAGCAGAAAGGGTTTTAATGCCATCAGTTTCACCCTTAATACCTTCACGTTAAGCTCAAAGAGCTGAAAATATTTCATATGATTTGTTCCAGGCTTGTATCAGACTCTACATCAAGGCACCTCCCTTATTCTAGACCACCACGGTGGCCTCTAATGTTTGGCTCGTCGCAGGATCAGCCCTGTGTTCAGCATAAACTAAAACAGCTGGAGGATTATATCTAAAGGAGTAGGCAAACACTCTCAGTGTAACCTCTGCCCCGTTCACCCGCTCCATGCTTGGCATGTACCCATGTCGGGAGCAAGACCAACGGACCACAGGCAGACGATGACTGCTTTACTTTCTCTTGCAGCATGGATCTCCAAAGAAAGCCAGTGCTACCCTGTGATGTCCCCTTTGAACAGCTTCACAGGCATTAAAGGATCACAGTGTTGGGGAGGGGTGAACTGGTCTCTTTGTTTCTCATTTCCACCCTGGAGTCAAACATCAATTCTCTTTTTAGCAATCAAAACTCTAACAGTCTCCAAAGGCATTTTCCCAATGTTCACCCCCAAATAAACCACAAGAGAGAATGCCACAGGGTGCTAGAAAGACTTTGAAGTCCCTGTGAGAGAACTTTTCTGTGATGTTCTCTCCCTTATCATGCCTAAATTATGCTTTTAAAAAGACAACAACAAAAGAAAGATAGGCCATACCCTCCATTTGCTACTGTCTCCATTTAAAACTGAAACACATGAAAAGCTGTAGATAAGGTCTGGCATAAATTAAAGTAGAGACTGGGCTATCTATAAAAATCATAAGATAATATGATAAGTAAAAGAGCATTTAATAAAAGATAAATCATCCCTGCAATTCTCCAAAATCTCAGTAATACAGCAGGTTTTCCACAACTTAAAGTAGTGGGGTGTTTTCAGGAGTGTAGTAGAATACTCTGAAATAATGACTGCCTAAATAATAGCAATTAATCAAAAGCTCCTTCCATTGATATTTCCCAAAGCCAGGGTGGTAATACGTCCTGGTGCAGGCCACGTCAAAGCCTATCGTATAGCCCTCCAATACACCCACTCCAAGCAGACTGACTACCCGCGATGCAGCAGAAGACAGTATTGCTGAGTGGAGGAACACTGTCACCATGGGATAGAGATTCAGGGGAAATTTTCTACTGACAGAACAGCCAGCCCCCCCCCTTTTTTTTTTACTTCTGTAGCATCTCTTTGGAAGGAAGAGACTGCCCAAGTGGCCACTATAGCTACTGAAAAAGAATTAGACAAAAAAAGAACAAAAGGTTGAAGAAAAGAGCACCAAATGTTAAAAACAATCTAATTTTTTGACATTTCATATGGTTCTGCCTTATTTTTTAAAAGTCTGCAGTACTAATGTTTAGATTTCAGAAGTCCTCAAAAGCGTTCAGTGTTTGGATCCCAGGTCCTGGTTTGAATTAGCGCTTATTTTCAGACTGTTTTCCCTTACTATCAGCACAAGTACATTTTTACTTTATAATGCCTCACAATGATTGGCATGCCTTTTTGATTTTTTCATTTGTCTTCTGTACGGATATGGAAAAAACCCAACACTTTCAATTTAGATCAAAGAAACCTTTAAAAAAAAAAAAAAGAATCTCAAAAAGGACAGGTTTTTGCTTCCAGAGTCCTAAATCTTGCTATTATTTTATTTTGGTAATTCCCCAAACAAAAAACAGTATTTCAAAATTAACTGAAACATTAACTTTTCCAACACTTTTTACATGTGTTGAATGAAAGTATCCAATGAACTCAGAAACAGGCCCCTGCCCCCACCAAAACTACATTCATCGGGTGGATGGACAGATGGATGGAAGGGAGGAAGGAAGGAAGAAAGGAAGGAAGGAAAAGTCAGCTCCAGTTATCCTGTGATACAAAGTGAACCAAGCAGAAGACACAGTAGAAGCACACTGTGTCTTACACTACAGATGTGAGAGCCTTTGTGTTAATGAACTAGCTGTTAATGAGCGTGGCTTTACAGAAAGCATGGCAGTAGCCACGTTTCCAGCAACACCTCACATACCACACTGTACATTTTACAGAGACAATGGGTATTGGCCAGGACCTTGGGCTCATGTCTAGACTCAGAAACGAGGCTGGTTTTTCATTACGATCTTTTTAGAAACAATCTGCGGAATAACATTTTGCAATCTTACAGGTGGGCTGTTTCAACAAAGACTCTCAAGTTGCTTTTGCAAGCTGCTTCCCAAGGCCAAATCACTCCTGTGCAGTAGGTGTTGCCTCCATTTTGCAGCAGGGGAAACCGAGGCACCACAGCCTCAACTCACTTGCCCAAGATGACACAGTAAACCTGCAACAGCCCAGCAATAAAGCCCAAGAGTTATGAGATAATGATAGGAACTGTCGGTGTATCATTTTCTCATTACTTCACAGTTTGATGGGGGATAACACAGTACAGAACAGCAGCTGTCCATGTGAAATTCTTAGCCTTAACGTTTTGTATGTGTGAACTGCTTACTGAAGCAGCCAGTAACTGCTGTGTTTTTGTTTCTGTATTCCTTGCCTGCACATTTTTCATGCAAATGCCAGCTACAAGACATTGTTATAGTGGGGGTTGAGGGGAAAATACAAGTATTGTAACATACTCAGTTTGTTCTGTTAATGTTCTTGTCAGTCTTCACAGCTTTTTTGCAGTAGTTTTCTGCAAGCACATGAAGTGTCTGGGCAAAAACATTCAGTCAGTGTACCTCCTCAGTTGTACACATAAGCATTTGCAGAAAATTAATTTCAGATTTGACTGTGCAAGAATCATGCACTGTTCCAAGTGCATGCACACAACCCAACCAGGCAAGAGAAGAGTGCTCAAGGTATTCAATCAGTCTCACAAGTTAGCCACTGTTTTAGACATAACACTTCCCTACTTTGTAAAATGTTTTCTTCTCTCTCGGTGCAGGTAGCTTAACACAGCTTTCGTCTGCTTTGCAGAAGTACCTTCCCCTGACTATTAACAACAGCTTGCCAGACTAAACTGGGGTTTGTAGTGATGGTGTTTTGCTGTCAGTTGTGAGGTTTAGTGAGAACACTTGGCCAAATTAATTCCTGGCAAAATTCTAACTTGCTTTACAGCCAAGCAATCACTCCCCCTAAAACACCTTTTACTAGTAGCAGTTGTCATACCAGTTAAAAAAATCCCAGTTTTGATCACTTACAGCCAAAATCAATCCTGTGGTTCCATTCCGGAGCTCTCCTGGAACCATGGGCCACTAGTACATTCAGGGCTGTACCAAGGGTGGGGCAGAAGGAAAGCCAGCTCTGGATGTTCCTCCAACAGATGCACAAAATGGAGAAAAGAACAAAACACAGAAACTCCTCGTGAATTTGGAGATCAGTGGGAGACCCTGCAGGGAGCCTCTGTGGAGCAGGGGGGCAAGCAGTAGAGTGCTGAATTATTATCCTGACCCAGGCAGGAGCATGCCTTGCTGCAGTCCTGAATATCTTGTGTCCTGAATGCAGCAGACTGAATGTTCTTGCTTAGCTGATCAATAGGAAAATAAGGTTAGCCTTATCTGATGAACCAGGAACCTGACTGCGTAACCCCACAAGCAAGCCATCAGGTTCAGGCTTCAGAGCAGCAGGTTTCCACTGAGCAACAGTGATTCAGCTTCAAGGCATCAAATGAAAATGCACAGAGCCGGGTGCAATGAAAGTCTCACATACCTCATCTCTGGGCGCTTGTTCCCTGGAATGGGATAAGAAATGCCAAGCCTGACAGCCAAGATACTTACCTGTCTGCAAAAGGAACATTAGGAGACTTGGAGTAAAAAAAATCAAACTCACGGGGCCTTATTCAGAATACCTGATATTACAGTGGTAAGAGCACATTCTGGGGAAGGGGAGGTACAGTTTTGAACCTCCTTTGCCTGAGAGAGCTTAACACCTCCTTATGTCTCATCTCTGTGCAGGTGCTCTAACCACTGGGTATTAGTTGATGGAGGTGACTAAAACACCCTGACCCTCTCAACAAGTGCTGGGCGTGAGTGAGGCTGCCTCCCAAGCAGCCCCAGAGCGAGCCAGGTGAAGAGCTGCCTTGTGTGAACACCCTGCTCAGCTGTGCCCCGCCGGGGGCAGGTGCAGGATGGCTCAGACTGGCACAGCCGTGCAAGCGCCCGAGACAGAACCCCAGGTGTCAAACACTGTGCAGTCGAACAGGGCAGCGCAACGTGAGTGCGGACACCTCTGGAGTTCAGTGGCAGCTGAACAAGATGTCACTTTTAGGTGACAAATCTTAGATTGGTGCCCCTTCAGTTCCACTTAAACACTAATTTGGCCCCTAAACCACGTATCGGATATAACCCTCAGTCTCACCCAGTGAATGAACTCACTGGTTCTTGCTTTCTGCGCTTTGCAGAGCTCCAAGTTGCCAACACAAAAAGCCTGCCAGGGTAAGGCAGCACCGCTCTGTTCATGCAATGGGTATAACCAGGGTGCCACCTGACGCTGTAGAAAACATGCTTGACCCAGAAATCTGAAAATGCATTTTTGTACTAACCAAGGAGGTTCCTTGTCCTAGAGAAATCCAAAACTTCTGCTCTCTTACAGATAACACACGTGAAGATAAATGCTGAGGCCACTGGCAAAGGAGTGTAAATTACTGTAGGTTGAAGTATGGCAACCTACACCCTAACCTACCCAACAGGTTTTATTTAACTGTAAAATAAGTGAGCCCTAGCTTTAAAAATGCATTAACCAAAAACACTGCTGCTTATTTACTTTAGAGAGCTTTTGTTTACTGATATTGAAAGCATATATGGAAAACTTACTACAGCTGCCTATTCTTAGCTGAGTAAACGTCACAACATCGTCATAGCAAAAAGCAATTTCTAAATGCCATCACTAATGCTTGTTGCCCGAGATTCAGATCCTGCTGCAGTGGTGCATGCTGAGAGATCCTTTAGCCCTTGAACACGATCAGTGAGCTTTTCGAAGAGTCAGGTTAACAACATCTGATCCCAAATAAGCTACCTAATCTCAGAAGAAACAGAAAAGAAGGGCAATACAAAGCTGTTTGTAAATAGCACATGTCAATGGGCCTGAACATATTTGCAAATTTCACACTAGATTTCATGCGAATTTCATACCAAAAAGTATTATCAACTTTGTCAATCTGGGATCTCTCACTAAGGGTCTATAAATTGGGCTGTAATGCAGGAGAGGACACAGAATGAACTATATACTTGGCCTTTGAACTATACGCTCAGGCCTGCTGCAGATTAATTTGGTTACTTTGGGACTGCTTTTAAAAGCTATCTGTAACTCCGAGGGTTGCAATTTTGGGGAAACCCATGTGTTAAAACAGCTGCTTTCCTTGCTAAGTACTGAAAAATGTGAACCACTAGCTTGAGGCCACTTTCAGCCAAACTTCTGTTTTCCCATCCATAAAACAGGCACAGAATTACCCTGCGTTGGGTTTTATCCTACAGTCCCTTATTTAGGGGGAAAAAAAAGAAATTATGCCAGGAGGACTATTTTGGTTCTATTCATAAAAGGAACAGTCTGCAGAACACAGTTTAGAGATTACTGCATGGCACATCCTGTGGACAAAGATGTAATGTTGGAGAAAGCTAAATATGAGATCTTTAATCCCAAGACATGTTTACACAAATGTGTTCTATTTCAAAATCGCCTCTAAATTATTTCAAGCAAGCAGAGAACATTCACTCCCCAAAGTGTTAAATTATGCACAGAAATTGCAATTCAGTTCCAGTAAAATACTCATTCCGATGCTAGATTTATTTTTCCCTCCTGATTAATTGCATGTGCTGAAAAGACCACAAAGTCCACAACAACCTGAGGCCATTTAACTGAACGCTGCAGAGGTCATTTAAGCAAGCAGCATAATGGGTAAGCAAGGCAGTTCTTGTAACAAGCCACAAGGCCTGGATGACACACCTTCTGTACACCCTGCTGCCTGGGTTTCTTTCCAGAGTGCAATATTTTATGAAGGAGCAATTTTAGTCCACAGACTAATAATGCAAGACAAGTTGCCCAGGTTGGAAACATGGGAGGAGTCGCTCAGAAGAATGTAGCTCTCAACACACTGGATTAATAATTAACAAGACAGACAGAAGGACAGAAAAAAGAAGAGAAAAGAAAGACCATATTGAGAGCCACATTTAGGGCTACCTCCAGAAGGCCAAAATCCATTCTCGCAATGTTCCTTTGGAGTATACTTCATTCAGCTAAAAAAAACCCCACCTGTTTGGGTTTCTAGCATAAAAGAAAAATGCAGCCACCTTCCTCAACAGCTCCACTGCATTTACATTTCCTGGGGGATCCTACTCAGCATGCCCTTACTCCTGCATTTCCTTGATGCTGTCAGGCAGATGGCAAGCCAAACTCCCCAACTCAAAGTCCAGTTTTTGTACTCTGACTCCTTTTCACATGCTCAAATGCCCTCAGAACCACTACTGATAGGCATGACTTAAGTTGGTACAAGGATCCAAGGACGAGTGCAACTTATAGGCAGAGAAATTCAACAAAAAGTACATTAGCCTGAGTGCTACTCTAAAAAAGGCTTGAATACTGCTTTTTGTAAGGGTATGATGTATTTTGGATCTAGAGGTGATTTTTTGGGGGGCTGTGAACTTATGTCATCTTCTGAATCTGGCTGTGCCAGTAAAATCTGTTACCACACCGAGCCCCTCTGCTGGATGTTGGCCTCATCCAACTGCCTATGGAGCAGTTGGAGCGAGCACTCCTCCTTTCACTTCAGATGAGCTCAGACTGACTATTGCAACTATTCAAACCAGTCTGCCTGATTTTTGCCTGAAAAGAATTAGGATGTGCTCCCACAGACCGGCAGCTCAATGGGAACAGCTGTCTTCAGCCAGGAGACAATTACAAACAGCCAAAAAGCTGTACGTGAAAAATGACATCTTCCTACAGCCTCACCGAAATAACCATATTGGGAAAGCAAAGGTGGCAATTCTGGTACAAAAATGCCTTAGTTGTGCTTCCCAGCCTCATCCTGCACCTAGCTAGTGGCTTGTGGCCTCCAAAACAGGTAATGCATCCCCTTTTCCCTCTCCAGGCCACCGTGTCTGGCCCCTTGCACTTCCTCTATTGCTCATCAAAACACGTGGGAAATAATTCAGCTCATTAATTTAGCAAAGAACTAGTGACTTTTGTCTGTGGTTAGCCTTCGCACTAGTAGTCTTCTGCTGCGTGAGTCAATTCAGCCAGCTTTACCTGCGGGCAGACAAGCAACAGGGACAGTGAGTGTGTGGGACAGGCCAGTGTCACCCACCCTGGAGCCTCATCGGGAAGGGTGGGAGCAGGTCACCTCCCTTCTGGTGCCAACAAGCCATTAGATCTGCAGAGTCCCCGCCACATAGCTACAAACTCAAGAGAGTTGCATTTATTTTGTTTTGGTGGAAGAGAATAAATATTAATAGGAAACACCAGTGTAACAGTATCCCTGTCACAGGCCCCATCATGCTTTAATCCTACCAATGCAGTTCAAACCAGACAACTTCCACGTTTAGAGAATCCCAAACTTACACCTTTGTGAAACATTTGCAAAGAAGCAAAATCAGATTTTTCTCTTTATATATATATATATACACACACACCCCCCCTATATATTTATACATACACACACCTCTATATACACTTGTATATAGGTATAACTACATTGATTAGTATTCAGTATCTTTTACTAAAGACCTTTATTGGCACAAGTCTCAGCGTGGACACAATTATGGTAAGGGAGTGTATCCTGTTCCCAAAGCTATAGGGGGCTTTACAGCCTGCTGACAAGACAACTGACAGCCTGAGGCATCCCCTACACCATTCAGTTTTCAGGGGTAGTGATTAAAAAAAACCCACAACTGTATCAGAGCTTGTAACTAGAATGAGTCTTTAGTATAACAACAGGTAGGCAAACACACACAGGTGAGTACCTGGGAGAGGGACAGAGGGATTTCAGCATCACTCCCCGATTCAGGTGGCTCACCAACAAGTACGAGTCCCTGCCAAGAACACACAAGGGCCTGTGAAATTTCAACACAAGCCTTTCAGAAAGCCAGTTACCCTCACAGGCTGTGCTGTCACAGATGGAGCTTGCTTTCCTCTTCTCTGCCAGCACAGGCCCTGCCTCTCCACCTGATCTTGCCCTGCAGAACAAAAGCCTTCTGCTCAGCAGCCAGGGGCGACTGGTATGCGTATCTGTTCCTTGCTGCCCAGCTCCATCACATTTAAACTGGGATGTGCAAAAGCCTCCATCCTTCCTTCCTGCCCCCTGGTATCTGGTCATTTTAAATTTGAAAGCAGTGAATTTCTTGGTACATACTGAGTAGAGGGGTGGGGAATCGGGAATCCTTTATATTGCTGACCAATATGACTATGCAGATGGTATTTGCTGGTGATGCTTCACAACCAGTTTAACTCCACTCTTTTCGGATCTGTTTTTTTTGTGCTTTCATTTATTATGAAATATAATCCAGAGCATGAAGAAGGTGCCTAGTCAACTTCATGCACTAAAGCGGTCAAGCAGTTTGCTATGTAAATTTCCCTATATTCACTTGATTAAACTGCAGAGGGTATTAAAACCTACAGCTTTAAAACTGAATGTAAACATTGCAGTCATTTTTCAAGGAGATGCCAACAAAAGTGCAGTTAGAAAAAACAGAGAAAAAAACAACCAAATAAAACCAGCTCACTTGAAGCACATTCCAGCTATGAAATATGTTTCTTCCACTCTTCCACTGTGGCAGTGATGAGATCCTTAACGAGAAAGAAAATGGGGCAGCTTAAGCATTTCAAAAAGTCCTTGTAAAATGCACTTACCCATCACAGTATTTTAGCACACAGGTTCTTCAAGGGCCTGACCCAAATCCTACTGAAATCCGTAAGTCTCTGCACTGATTGAATGGGCATTGGTTATAGTTTTAAACGCACAAGAAGAATGAATAATCTGTTGTCCCTTTTACTGATTTACTCACAATGTCTCTCTCTTTCCCAGACCCATTTAGGTTTTATCCTGGAAACTACTGCCATGCTCTAATAAAACAGGGGTCAAGTCCATCTGTGCATTTACAGTACTATCTAAGTAAACTGCTTGCTAGAAACTAGCATCACATATTTCAGGCTATTCGAAGCCCTGTAGTCAGTCAACTCTCAACACAGGGGTAGGCTTTGGGGTTGTTGTGGAGTTTTTTAAGCTTTTGGTTTTGTTTTTTTTTTTTTCCTTCTTTTCCTGGTTTGAGGCAAATCCTAATAAAAGCCAGAGGGAAACTGATCAGTCTGCCTCTGGTGGGCCAAACAGTAAGAGCTGGAGCGGTTCCTGCCTCCATCCCCATCCTTCTGTCAGTTGCGCATTAGCAGCAAAGATACTTGCAATTCTTATCACAGAGTCAGTGCTCAACAGTACTGTGGGAAGGAGAGAGGAGCGCAGATATCAACTGGATGAGAGGATTTGTATGAATGCACATATACCTAGAAATAGAAGGCTTAGTCTCCAAGTGAAGGGGAAAATGCTATTGATTTCAGTAGGACTGCAATCTATATGTCAAATGCTGCGTAAGTGGGAAAAAAAGAAGCATTTCTTATGGAGATACAAGTCACAAAACTGCTGTTCTTCTCATGTCCAGGTTCTGGCAGAAAATTCCTCAGGTCCCAATTCCTCAGAGATGACTTGCATAAGACCGAGCTTGCAAGATCGGGTTCACATCACCGCTGCCGCTCGCTCACCTTAGTCATTTATTTCAGTGCAGCGCGATTACAAAATCCTGCCGCTCCGTTAACGCCTTGCAGCCCGGAACAGACACAGATGCTGGGAAACCTCAACCAGCCCTAAAGCGTTATGTCTTCCTTCCAACTCTCACCGCACAAAAAGCTCCAATAAAGTGTCTTTTTTCTTTTTTTCTTTTAAAGGGGGTAGAGAGGGGAGCAGCAAAAAGGATTTTCATCTAAGTTCTCGGCCAAAGATGATCTGAAAGCAAAAACACCACCGGTTGGAAACCCGGTAGCTTTCTGACTGAAACTACCTTTGACGAGCACTTCATTTTAACTTTAGGTCCGTACATACAGCGAGGACCCATTCCCAAATTCACCAGCCGCTCAGGCCGCGCTGACAACGATGTAGGGACCTTCCCCGGCGCACAGCGGCCGTATGAGCGGGCGGAAGGAGGCTGCAGCGGAGAGCCGCGCCCCAGCTCCCCCCGGTTCCCCCCATTCCCCGCCGCCGCCGAGCGGGCGCTCCCGCAGACCCGGCCCCCAGGCTGAGGCGGCGGTTGGGCTCGCGCGCCAACGGCCGGCGCGCGCGCCCCCTCCCCCGCGCCCNGGGGCGGGGCGGGCGGGTTGTGCAAGCGCGCGGTGACCCATTTCCCAGCGGGGCGGCAGCGCCCGGCAGCGGGCGGTGGGTAGCGGCCAGGGCCAGCCCCGGCCCAGGGCCCCCTTCCTCCCCCCCGGAGAGGGGTGCATGCAGGCGGGTTTGCCGCGCGGTGCCTTACCCTGCCCCGCGGAGATCTGCACTGCACTGCTTTGCATGGCATGGCATGGCATGGCATGGCATGGCATTGCTGTGCACAGCTCCGCACTGCTCTGCTCTGCTCTGCTCTGCACTGCACTGCACTGCATTGCTTTCTCACGCTGCCGGCAGACCCTCGGGTGCTGTCCGTGTGCCTGAGGCCGCTCAAGGCACCGGCTCAATAAGGGGCCTGCGGTACGGCTGCGAGAGGAGGCCAGAAGCCATCCCCCTGCCTTGCAGGGGGTTGAGATCCGGGCCGACATCAGCACGTTTCACACTCCCGCTGATGTATTTCTGGAATTAGGTGGGGTGGGAAAGACAAATAAGGCCCTTGAAACTGTGGACGTCAATAGCGTGTCATACCAGGGTCAATAGATGACAATGCAAACCACAGCCGGGTGCTAAGGGGGGAGCTGCGAGTCGCTGCCTGCTTGAGGCTGGACCAGCAGCTGGGTGAGAGAGGGAAGCCCGGAACATAAATGCAGGATGCCTTGAGCACCCGCTTCCTGCAGCACTGCTCTTCGCAGAATCAAGTATTGCATGTTTACTGTAATTGTCAAAAAATTTGTGAGAACACAGCTCCCTTTGAAATAGTTGCCAGGCTAAAAAACCAAGATGCTTTGTGGGAGCAAAATTTTGCTTTTTTATATCCCAAGAGTCTATTCAAATAGCTCCTTTAGGTCTGTGATAATTTCTGTAAGTTAAGTGTTTTATTTCAAACAAGGCCAAATTAAGGAGGAGGACTGCTGTTGACTTTTTGCTGATTCACTCTGAAATAATATTAGAAAACGTTGAGATTTCTTGGCATGAAAATCTGGCATTTCAACAACTCCAGGAATTTACACTGTTGCCCTGATTCCTTAGCAAAGCACAAACCCTCTGCCCTTTGCCAGCAGAAGGAGGGATCTCTCGGGCCCACAGGAGAGAGATCTCCCGTGCCCTGCAGCAGCCACGGGGCCTTACCTCAAGGCCAGCTGATCCCAAAGCCCATCCACACAAAATACCTGACCTTCCCCGACCCTTTGATGATCTGTGGCGCCTCCAAATTCCCGCCGTGCCACCAGGCTTGTGCGATGCCTGCCGCTGTTGGTCCCGGCCTCACCAAAACAAGGCGATCCACGTAAATAGAGATCCAGGGGTAAGCAGCGTGGTTTCCTTAGGCAGAGTCTAGACCTGCAGGCTGGCGCTTGGAAGGCGGGGAGCATAATCAAAAGCCTGCGTATTTCTTAGGAAACATAATACCTTTTTATTATTATTGGTTTTTTTACTTTTTAGTATGTAACAGCTTAGCACTGCAACTTGCCGATATATGGGCATTTAGCTCAAGGCTTGGGTATCGGGTGTTTTTCTTAGACCTGTGGCACTCTAAGTCATACGATTATAACAGAATCTCAACTTTAATTAAAGAAAATGTTTCTGGATCTCGTGACTATGCAGGAGTATAAATTGCGGTAGCTATAAGGGAGACACAAGCAGGGAGAGAGAAAGAAACCAAACGAAAATGCAAAACAAGCTGGAAGTTGTTGTATGAACGATAATTCAAGATTTCTGAATTCTTGGCATCGGCTGTGCCACATCGCGATACCGAAGGCCAGTGCTGGGGGCATGGGCATTGCAGCACTGGTAAGAGTTAACCCGCTCACATGGAACAGGCAAAACTGAATACTTTCCCACACGCTGCGTTTCCCAGTAATTTTACTTGAGCTGTGCTGACCCAGATCTGCCTGAGGATCTAATATATTTTTGAGTGCAAACATAAGTACGCTCTGTTTTTGCATTTAACTTTTGAACAGCTCTAATTAAACCTAGCTTTATTTAAACACATCCAGAGCTCCCTTGCTATTTGGTCTTCAGTGTGAAGACTCTTTGCCATTCGCAAGAAGAGCTGTGCCATAAATGAACCGAGTAAGAGCGGATGCTGCTCCTCCATCCCTCTCTCTTTTGCTGTTCTTCACTTTTTGGGGGGGCAGTGGCTCTTGGAAAACGAGTTTCAAGCTGGAAGATCTAATTGCGCATCCAGCATCTCTCAGGGCAGAGGAGTCCTTACTGCTGTGGCAAACGTGGGTTTGATCTGCACAGGGGATGCTGCATCAGGACCTACTTTTATTATCATTAACAGCAACGGTAACAATAATAAATTTCATCTTTTAGATCACAAAAAGTGCCAAGAGCTTAAAAACTGCCCGTGTTCAGTATTTTGTCTATTTAGTCTGAAAATACGCCTACTAGATTTCCCGTGACCCTTCTCCAGGGACACATTCAGAGACAAGGCATCGCTGGGCTCCGGCAGGTCGACCGAAAGCAGCCACCTCCCAACAGGGCAGGACAGAGCCTCGACCCGTGCAGGCACCATTGGGCAAACGTGGGGACGTGTGGTACAAAGAGGGGGCCAGGGGGGGCCGGACAAGCAGGGTTTCAGCGCGCCGCTTGCTGTGATACTGTGTAAGAGCGAAATGGTTGCCACTGTCGTAACCTGGAAGTAAGTGCTTTCGCTGCAGCCCCAGTGACTTGTCTGAGCCTGACAGGCTGTCAGAGGGCTTGTACGATGAGGGTGAGAGAAGGAAATGTGGAGTACAGAGAAAAAGGAAACAAAAAATAGCTGAGAACCACAGGCCGCAGGTTTCAGTTGCCACGTTAACTGACGTTTCACAGCTCCGTTGTGTTTGCATGCCGGAGAAAAGCAGAAAACATGTTCACCCCACACTGTACAACTGGGTTCTTGTATTAGAAGGTAACAGTTCAAATCTGCAGCTTATGCTTCTTTCCCTCTCCTGGTTTCACCCTTCCAGCTGGCAGGGAGAAGAGTCTGGACCTTTAATATTTGACTCTTTTTTTTTTTTTTTTTTCCCTTCAAGAACGAACCATTCGTGTCTTTGCATCCCCAGGAAATGCTATTGATTCGTTAAGAGGCTCAGACAGATCATACCTGTAGGCTGGACTTTGTAAAGGGCCGCAGGTCAGACCTTGCCCTGTTTGGGCAATGCCAAATGACCTCTGTGAGGCTCAGCCTTGTACCCTGCGGGGCGGTGGCGAGATGGCGGCGGCGGCGGAGTGCCCTCTGCTCACCAGCCGCTTCCCTGCCGTGGGCTCACCAGCCTCTGCCGGGCTCCCTGCCGTAACAAGCCCCCCATAACCCTGCCCACCCGGCTGCTTCTGAAATGCCAGCACTGGCGGGAGATCGTTACGGAGCGAAAGATTGCGTAGGTGCCTGCAAAAGCTGCTGGAGGCACGGCTCCAAGGTGCAGGTGGGCGGCAAAGGCCTCTCCGCACATGGTGGACCTTCCCATCCTGCTGCCCCGCAAGGGCCCACGGCTGGCTGGCTGGCTGGCTGGCCCTCCAGTCTTCTTGCCTTCTGAGATGTCCCACATGCTTAACGGTGGCAGTGCTGTGGCTGGAGGTAGTTTTGAATCCCTGCACCCGAGTGCTCAAACTCGCGGCGCGTAGCCATGAGGCGCCAATGCATTTTCACGTGTTGAGCACAGACACTATTATCCCAGCAGTAAAAGTCACTCTGGCTTAACCGAGTGGGCTAAAAATGCATACCTGCCCTTCTTCCCCTTTGCTTCCTGCTGATGTCAAAGTTTCAAAAGTCGAAGCCTTTTGGAGCAGCTCTACCAGAGAGTGAGCACCACGGTACCCATGGAGCTGCGCTGTCTCACCGGCTCAAACCTACTTAGACCGGGGGTCTCTTTGCTCCTTCTGCCACAACACCAGCTGGTTTGTGTAATGAAATACTTTTTGCACGAAGGGCATGTTGTAATCAAAACCCACTTATGATGTGATGCAATTGGCACGGCAAGTTTATCACTTTACCTGTGTGTACAGGCATATCCAGAGGTTGCCAGTTTTCCTCCAAAAGGCAGATATAGCTGGAACCTGATAGTGAGAAAACACAAACATTAAGGTAGGAAGATCTGGTTGCATTAGTAGATTTAAAGTACCAAATGGTAGCGTGCTTTACAGTCATTTATTCCAGTGCAAAGTTGCTATGAAGTACTTCTAAGGCTGTCTGCTAACATGTATTCCTATTTTATGCTGTAATAAATGACCACACAAGATGCAGCGCCATAAAGGTTCAGGTCTGTGATCTGTAAGTAGTCACACCGTGCAGCCAGCCAAGTCCTATCAAACCCTATATTGCTTTTGGCATTTCTATACTGTTCAATGCTCTTGTGTGTGCCACGTTATCCTGAACTTTATTATATATGGCTCTGAACATTTCATCAAGTCCCGCTCTTGCTGAAACAATAAATAACCAGTCCTAACCAGGTGCAACTCTGGCAAATTAAAATTGCACTGACATGGAAAACTAGCCCCTGCTAGTAAGGCTTTCGCAGCTGGACCAGCGGGACTGTGCAGCCCAGCCAGGGAAACACTGAAGCTGGTTGTGGGAAGGATTTAGCTGCCGAAGCAGAGGTGTCTAGTGCTATTTTAGGCATGTGTGTGTGTATCCCGTGCAGCCCCTCCCTGCCAGTCCTGAAGGGCGTGGGACTCTCATGGGTTGCGTGTCAGACATGCCAGGCCTGTACGGGTGTTTTGGGTATTGTAGGATGTATAAAACAGCCAGTTAGAGGCTGGGCAGGGTAAACGAATGTGCTTAAAATAGCACTACGTGACTACATTTAGGCAAATGAACGTGGCCTTGGCATGTCTGAAACCCTGCCCTGTTATGTCACTTAGATACCTGGCGCACGGCAGGAGAGAGACTTGGTCTACTGGACTACACAGATTACACAGATGCAGCGTTTAGGAAAAACTAAGGTCAAGAACAAATGTTACTGTCTCTAGAGTTAGGGGGAAACTGAAAGGGTGTAGTTTTTTGGAGGGGTCACAACTTTGGACTTGAGAGTTTCGGTTCCCTCATGCCATAGGTAGCTACAGGCATGATATGATCTTGCCCACAGCCCGACTCCTGCAGCCATTGCTCTGCCTCAGGCACCTACTGCAAACTGGAAAGTGCAAACAAGCGTGCGTGGCTCACTGCTAACTCCATGGATTGCAAATTGTCCGACTGGATCTTGTAAAGAAAAAGAGAAGCGAGGCCTCGTCAGAGCTGGGGGGACTCGTCGTGAGTTCGGAGCAGAGAGGCTTCTCCCTGCTGGAAGCGTCTGCAGTAGCCAAGGAGGGAAAAAATCATCTTTGTATACAGTCTTTATAAATAAGTAGGTTACACCAAGCTTGTAACTGACTCACGCCTTTGTCATCCAAGGGAAGCAGCTCGGCCAGGCTCTGAACTCTGGCTGCCCGCGCAGCCGGCAGGATTACCGGGAGATGCAGCTCAACTGGAGGGATTGGATTCAGCCACACCACGCCACACAAACCCTGGTGCAAGCAGGGAGGCCATGGCAAGCTCATCCGTAAATAGCGCAGAATTGTAAAATTGCCATCTTTTCCAGGCTTTGAGAGATGAGCCTCGCTGTGCCCGACGCCCCTGCCACATTTCCCATCTATTTGGTGAGCGGGCAGGGAGGAGAAGCAGAGAGGGGCCAGGGCAGAGGAGAGACCACGCAGCCACGTAGCACAGGAAAGCTCTCCCCAGCCTGCTTGCATAGGCAGGCAGTTTGCTGGGGGAAGGGACAATAATTTAAGCTTTTGCCTCATTTACAAATGAGCGGAGCATTGCTTCTATCAGCTCCTCTTATTTCCAATGACGATATCTACACCAGTAAACCAAAGACGGTCAGGGCACAGCCTCAAGCAGCAACATGCAGCCCTCTGTGCTTTTTTAACTGTTAACACATTCCTCGCCACAGTTTTGGCCCGTGACACCCTGGGCTCTCCCAGTTGGTCCGCCTCGGGGCTGGTCCTGACCGCAGAACGGGTGAGCTCACCCAGTCCTGGGAAGAAAATGAGGTCAGCCCTGAGGACATGAGCTGGGCTCTGCGTGCACTTGCTTGACCTCAGGGCCAGAGAACAGGCCCTGGCCGATGTGCTCGCTACTACAGATGTTGCCAACATGAATGATTTCTTGGACTATTCTTGGGCTACTTTGCTAGGGAAGGCATAACTGTACCACATGCTGCGAGAGTTAATTGTCTGATGCCATCGTTCTGACTGCTGCAGTGATCTCAGGGGCTGTCACTCAATTTGCAGGCTTCCTGCAGACAGCAGAGCGACCTTGACCTCTGCACCAAACGCTTGGGGCGGATGCTTCCACGGAGCATAACGCATCCTTCGAAAGTCCTCGTTGCACCAAGCTGGCGTGTGAAGTCGCTTCTGAAGGCAAGTTACAGAGCTGCAGATACCCAGATGAGAGAGACCGAGCTTGTGCTGGGCCTGAGGAGCTGCAGCGGGTAAACCTCTTCTGCAGCCCTTCTCTACTGAAGTGCTAATGCAGATCAGAAAAGGGTTTTCAAGCAGTGCCTCCGGCTGCTCAGCACTGTCGGCTCTCCCACGTCCCGACGGTGTTTTCCCAAAACTGCTGAGGAAGCACAGTCTGCCCCAGAAAAAGTCCTCAGAAACTTTTGTGAAGTTTAGCTTAATGCTTTACATTGCAAATTCCAGCTGGCCAACACTCGCTGCTGGCGGAGGGACCCCTCTGCCCATGTCCCTGCGGCCCCAGTCCAAACAGCGGTCCAGTAACACACCTCACGCTGCCGCGGGCTCTTCATTCAGCCCAGGTTCGAGGCCATATATCAAGGGACTGAGGTCTCAGGCTGGCTAGCAGGTAGCCATTCCTTGGCACCATGCATAGGCTAAGCAGGTCCAATCCTTTCGTATATCTCACACGAAGTCTAGGCTCCACTCTTGCCCTATGTAAGCCTAGTTTGAGGCCTAGGGAATTACACAGACCTTGTATGCCCCAGACATGAGTTTCTGTGGGCTGAAAAATGTTCCTCCCCCTCGACAACCACTTTCAGAGGTAGGACCTGTGGCTCTGGCTGCATCCGAGCGGTGTTTACTGCCCCCAGCTGCTCATCACCAGAGAGCACCCGGCTGCAACGCGGAACGCGGGCGTAGGATTTTGCATCCGATTGCAACCTGAGTGAGATTTTTTTTTTTTTTTTTTTTTTTTGGTATCCCGTGGCACGTGGGCTTTTNTTTTTTGGCATCCCGTGGCAAGTGTGCTTTTTCCCCAGCCACCACGGACCTTTGCTTCAGGCCATTTTAAGGCTTTTGGAAGACAGCGTGTCTGAGATGCAAACACACAACTACCACGGCTTTGAACTAAGTAAAAGATCACAGGATGCGTTTGCAAGGAGCTACATTTGCAGCCATAAAAAACAAAAGCAGCAGTCTAAGCAGGCTTATTTAGGGCTCAAGAAGCAACCTGACATTTGAAGCCTGTCGTGTATTTTCAGAAGTCTCCTTCTATCAACGTCACCACTACCCGTGGAGTCGCTGCATGTCAGTGCTTATGTTCTACATTGTCATTTTTTCCCCAGCACAACCACTGTGTATTGGTGGGGATGTCACGAAATGGCTTCTCAAGGCTGGCAAGAAAGTGAAAAGGGGTGAGGAGCCAGGGAAAGCCAGATACAGTGCTCCCATGGCATTTGAGCAGCAAAGCTTTGTACAGCCACCCAAAGCCAGGTCATTGTCCTCCCAGTACCGTGCTGGTTCTCCAAGCATCTAGTTAAAAATGAGCCCAACTACATCCCGAAGGAACTGGCATTAGGTGTGTAGCAAATGGACAGAGGATGTCCGGAGGTTTCCAGGACACTACAGAAGTATCACCTATTTTCACTGGAATTCAGATTATTCATAACATGCTAGCAATCATTTTGTGTCTCACCTAACAGGTGGTCTATTAAGGTTTCTTGGCTGCAGTTGCAGGAATAATACTTCTAGGCTTTACAAGCACCATTCATCATGGCTGGCAAGGTAATTTATGTGTGTCTTAAATTCTTGTAATTAGAGTGCCTCATAGCTAGTACAGTGAGGAACAAAACAGATTTCAGTAACGCGCAGATGAATAATGCAAAGTGTGTTCCTTAAAAAGAGCATTTGTTTTTCTCTCTGTTCCCATTGTCAGTTTGAGTTCCTTGATCTAAAAGCTGGGACTGGTCTCCCCGGGGTTTGCAGGTCACGTAGCTGCCACTCCCCCCGGGAAGTTAGGAAGTTCAGAGAAAACCAAACCATTTAACAGGGAAAGAAGTTCTGTAATGTCAGCTTCTCTATTCTGGATACGCCGGCTCCCAGCTGCTGCCTCTCCAATAGGTACTCCACCCAGCCCTCAGATAATAATCACAAGCTATTTCGCCAGCTCTGTTTCCTTCTACATTTTTGCTGTTAACTCCATCAGCTGAATTGATAGCATTTAGCTCGAGAGTGCGGTGGCTTACAGAGCAATAACGTGTTATTTGGGCTCCGGGCTATGAAAATTTTGACCCTTGTCCTGCAAAATATGCAAGCACATGCTAAGCTTCGTTTCAAGGAGGCTGCTTGTAAGCATAAAGTTAAGCGGGATTCTTGAAGGAACAGGGCCAAAAATGCACAGAGTGCATCGCCAGGGTGAGCCGATTTGCTAAATGGATGCGGACATTCGCAATGTCACGTTCTTAGGAAAAATCGCTGCCATACCCTACTGTTCAGGCTCTCTCTGGGGGAGGAACAGCTCTGCTGTCAAAGGGCCCAATGCTCCTGTTTCCACTCAGACAAAAATTCCACTGAGAGTAAGAGTTGATATGGCCGAGTGGAAATTGCAAAACTGGATTCAGATTGGCATGTGGTCAAAAGCCAGAAACCCTCAGTGATAAAATGTTTTGTTTTTCAAAGCATGCATCAGTTTCTGAAGCAGATTGTATTTTTCAGAAGTGTTATTTCCTCCCTCAGTTGCTCATAGTTTCCTTCTTACACGGAATTATTTTAGCAGCCCAAAATACGTATCTGCATATGCAAACTTCAGCAGCACGTTAAAGAGACACTGCTCAAAACACTTTAGTCCTCATGAAGTGAAACGCATAGAGTCTGACATGGAAAGTTTGTATTAGTTTAAGCTTGAATAATTAAATCCATCTGTCACGGAGACCTAGTAAAGTTCCTTTTGCTGGACTGGTTTTCTCTAAGGCTTCCCTTCATCCAAGCGGGTCTCCAGGGTTGCCCTTCCTGGCTTCCTCTGCCACATTTGCTGCACATAAACAGCATCCACAAGCAGGACCTGGCATTTCCCAGCAAAACCACCCTCATGAACCCCAGGAGGGTTTTCCTCCCCCACCTACTCACATGATGTGGCTTCAGAACATCACCTCTGAGGGCATCTCGGCATACAACCCACCTCTGCAGGCACCTGTAAAGCTGGAGAGATGCATATGTTTTTCCAAGGGATCAAAAAGTTCTTCAGCCAGCACACAAAGAAAACAGCTTACAGGGAATTATAGCGCATCTATAATAGCACAGGCATCTCCATACCATTTTGAGGGGTTCCCTCAAAGTCCACTAAAGAACTTAGCATACTCCGTTACTCACAAGGTTTTCCCTGGGGTCTCGGTTGCCCAGATAGGGCAGAAGCCCTCAGTGCCCAGACAAGTACTCTGCCCAGATGGCCAAGCTTGCCCTGCAGTAGAGATTCTTCCTTTCAAAAGCACCAGTGCCCTCCACCGACTGATCCACATTCCCCATTTGGTGATCACTTTGTTCCTTCCCTGGCGTTCAGTCCTGAGAAGATGAATTCAGCCTCGGCAGCAGCCGTCTCCCCGTCCAAGGGCTCTCCAGCTGCATGGAAAGTCACCCATGCTCAAGAGCTTTCTGTCCATGCTACCATGCCAAGTGAAGGCATTTCCCCCCCTCACCTCTGGAGAGCTCCAGCTCGATGTGACAGGGAAAGATGGATGAGAATGTGAACCAGCCCTCCAAACAGGGTTGTCCTTCTGCCACAAGTGTGCTGAGAGAGGCCCTGGTATCATAGAATCATTTGGTTGGAAAAGACCTTTAAGATCATCGAGTCCAACCGTACCTGTCTACTACTAAACCATGTCCCTAAGCACCTCATCTACCCGTCTTTTAAATACCTCCAGGGATGGTGACTTGACCACTTCCCTGGGCAGCCTGTTCCAATACTTGACAATCAAGAAGACTTCACAAGAGCCCACTTACCTATGCAGCCAAAATCCTCCCATCAATACCCTGCAAATTAAAGCTTGCTATAGGTCTGTTTCACCTCTTCAAAAGCACGTACTTAATTTGGCATAATTACAAGCAGCATTTCAATATAGCCTTTATATACAGTATTTAAACCTACAAACGGTATTTTAGTGGCATAAACGGGCTCCAGGTGTGATAGCAGTTGGCACCTAGGAAGAGGGAAACTCTCAGCTGGGTGCAGTTGTTGCAGATGATCGGTGGAAGTAATTTTCAGCAACGCAAACACAGGGAAGCTCTCCTAGGCTTCTGCCCAGGGTGACAGAGAAGTGCCCTGGGCTATGTTCTACCACCTTTATTTATGCTGATTTCAGTGAGATGAGTCATGGGCTGAAACGATACTTGCTGCAGGTTGATGACAGAGGCTGGCATGCAGGGGCGACCAGGGCTAATCAGAGAGTTACGCTTTTTCCTAGCTGAGCTGGTAGAAGTAGCTCAGATGTCTCTGTTCAGCTCCCATTTATGGGGTTACTTGGGTGGGTAGCAGAACATCTGCTTAATTGCATTGCCTAGTCAGTCTTGGTTTCCTATAGCACTGCTTTCTAGCAGCTACCTCGAAGACCAGAGTTTCCCAGTGGGGAAATCTTGATTACAATAAAATCAGCAGCATTTTGCCATTAATTTCATGGCAGTAGGATTTGACCAGAGAAAATCTATAGAAGTCAGTGAATATTTTGATTCTGTGAAGAGCATGCAACTGGAAAAAAAAGACTTTACTCAAGAAAAATGTACATAAACAAAAGGAAGCTCAGCTTAAACTGAGAAGTGTGAGTCTGAACAAACTCAGAACAGCTAATATCTGCCAGTCTGATTTGTAGGCATGAAGCTCCAAGATTAATGTTGTTTGGACAAGAACCAGAAGTTTGGTCTTCATTTTTGAGCTAGATAATCAATATGAGCTGAGGCCAAAACCCACAGTTTTTATAAGGCTGGGCTATTTCTTGCTTCATATTATTAGGCACAAGAGACAGAGCTGACTTAGATTTACAAAATCTTGGCTCAGACACAAAAAGCATCAGCATGACTACTGAGGATGAGCGTATTCTCAGTCAAGGCCCCTCCAGGAATCGGGACGTTTCACTGAATTTTAAAAGCCCAGTTTCAGTGGGAGATGCAGCATTCGTTTCTACGATAGCGTCACTTTTGTATTACGTGGAGCAGTATAAGATTACATAGAGGGCATTCTTGGGTTTTAGCCTTTTCCCTTTATTCAGCCCTAAAGCGCATTGCAGCGCAGGCAAATCCTGGAACCGCTACCCCCTTTGCATTTGTGCTGCTGCTGCTGCTGCTGCTGCACGCAGTCAGACTTTTAGCCATCGGGAGGTACATGCACAAGCGGCAGCAGCTTTCATTGGGCACCCGAGTTCTTTCGAAAAAATCTCATTCAAAGTGTTTTTTCTCTGTGCTATATACCGCTGAAATGCAGTCGACTGAAGCGAGACGGCACTGCTGGATGCCGTGCAGACACACCATGGAGCAATTCTGAATTTGAAGGGAAAGAATAATTTTCCCCGGTAAAAACTTCAAGAGGAATTGAGGCAGCGATCTTGGCGAGAGGAAGAAAAAAAAAAAAGCGCCTTTTCCTCTGGGAGAACTGCCTGGAGAGTTTTTCGATGGCACCGGGAAGTTAGTACAGTTTTCCACCTTATCCAAAAGATGGCACTGTTAACATTGCAGCCGCGCTCGGCTCCGGCAGCTGCGCCTGCCCGGGGGGCTTGCCCGCACCCACCAAATGCAGCCCCGCTTAATTCCCGGGGGCTGATTTCACAGCCCACCGTGCTGCAGCGGCAGGCTTGTTTGCAGCATTATCCATACCTGGTTGTCGTCGTCCAAGGCAAAAGAGTAGCTCAGAAACTAACTTGGTTCGGGCAGTATTTGATTCTTCTACAGTCCAATTCCTAATATTTTGGAAGAGCTTTGTGTTTTAAAGTGAGACGGGATACAGGGAGAAGCAGGAGAGGGGTGAGGGGAAGAGGGAATGAGAAGTTGTGGGAAGAAAAGGAGTGGGTGAGAGCGCTGGGGTAGGACACGTGTCAGCAGCAGGAGAGGAGAGGGAAGGGAAGAGACGAAAGGAAGGTGATAGAGGAGTCAGCGTGCGGGCAAAGAGATTCAAGGCCCCAGGAAGAAAGAACAAGGCGAAGAAGCTGGGGTGGGAGATGCTAAACTGGCCTTGCTCAAATTTCTCCCCCTGCCCTACTCTTGTGCTGAACGTGCAATTCCTTTGTAGCGCTGAAGAAATGAGAGAAATTTCTATCCCGTAGTCCATAAATGAGAGTTAATGGCCCAGGTACAGATACTCACGGAAAATAAAAAAATTGCCTCCTCCCAGGCCCTGCGATCCCTCTACACTAAGCCCAGTGGTGCGTTACTAACCAGAGCCCTTTGCACAGGAGCATCACGCAGACGACGGAGGTTTTCCCTTGCTGTGCGTGGCAGTTGCTAGCGCGGGCTGGGTGAGCTGGTCCAGCAGGATCTGGGTGTAGCCCCATGCAAGATGCAGGGCGCGGAGGAGCTGCCTGGCCACCGATCTGCTCTGTGGGTCATTCACGTTGAAGCAGAGATGTTTACCTGCAAGGTCCGGCCCTGCAAACAGCCACCGCCATGTCAACGGGTGAACCTGGCCTTTGGACATAGCTCAGCCTGAGCCAGAGTGGCACAATCTGGGCTGCGGGGGTCCCTCCTGCCTCCCTCCTTTGCTCACCACAAGAATTACCCGGCTTAACACCTGGAAGGGACATCTGTGTCTGCTGCCTGCCCAGAGCAGGATGGGGGCTTTCACTTGGTCAGTCCAGCCTTGCGCTCAATACGTTGCGGCCCAACTAGAGACTACCTTGGTAGAGAGATGGAAAATAATGTATCAGCTTTTTAGGGGAGTGCAGGAACATTACACAGGAGTGTCAGATAGGAAGTGAGAAATTTTGTCTTCGCTTGAAACTAGAGAAGTTTAATTATACTTGCGTCCCTTTCAATCCAATTTATAACTTTAAAGATGATCCAGGAGGTTTTCAGTTTGAATTTAATTGTCCTATTTGCAATTAAGCCAGTTCATTCCTACAGCTGGGGACTCTTTTTCATAGATTTCAATTCACTGATTCAAGATTTTAAGGCCAAAAGAGACTATTAGATCATGTAGTCTGGCCTCTCGTGTATGGACTTTCATCCCGACATTCTTCTTCTGAGCTGCACAAGATGTGCCTGGCAAAAGCCTGCATCCCAGAAAGGCGCTCAGCCTGGACTGGTGGTTCCCAGGGATGGGCAATGCACCATTTCCCTTGATCGCTTGTTCCCGTGGGTAATCAGTCATTTTGAGATTCAAATGTAAGCATAATCAGGATGTTGGTGATCCAAGATATTGCCTGATCCAAAAATGTTTAATGAACAGTGCCTGACAGACATGCTATTAATTCTTTAAAGAAAAATTCTTAAAATATAAATCGGATTATGAAGTACTTAGGAGATGTTAATTTTGCTGAGTGGGCTGATTAGCTCCAGATACAGACAGAGCAGACCAAACAGTGGGAGTCATCACTTGTTCTCTCAACTTTAGCTTATATTCTTGTTAAAACTCAAGCCCTTTTGGGCAATGGCATATGTTTTACAGAACTCAGTTTTTAGTTACCCTTTGGAAGCTGTGACCGGGAAATGCCCCTGTAAGACACTGCAGATGGTTCTTTCCACGCGCTGCTTGGCAGATGCACAGGAAAATTACGCTGGAAAGTTGGCTCTCAGCTGGGCTTTGTAGCAAGGCGCTAATGCATGTGCTGTAACACTTTGTAATGACATGCTTTGGGTTGTTTTTCTTTTTTTTTTTTAAGTTTCTTTGCCAAATTATAAACCCAGTTGCAAGTTGGAAGCATGAAATCGCCCCTCTTTATGAGAAGGCAAGCGGTGAGCTGAACAGATGTTGCCCAACCTGGAACACGGCACTGCTTACTGGGGTGCAGCTCTCCCTGCGGGCACGGGCACGGGCACGGGCACAGCCACCGGGGCCATGCACAAGTGCTAGAGCCTCCCTGGTCTTCCAACACCTCCCCAGCCCCTTCAAGCTCCTTTTAACCCTCATTTCTCTTGGTTGCTTTAACCCCTGGTCTCCTTCCCTCACTCCCTGTCTGCGGACACCATTGCCTCTTATCTATTGCTTTTTTCTGCAGCTCACCAGGACAGCCCCTTCCCTCACAGCTGTGGGCTGAGGGAGATGAGGATTTTCTTCTTCACTGATGCTAGCCCCAGTACCCAACTAACTGGGGACCAGATGACATGAAATAACTTTCAATAAGGTAAAACACTCACCTGTCAATCTGAGACACAGCAAAACGCGACAGGGCTTGCCAAGGTCTGCATGGTCAGATGTCGGGCTTCTCTTTGCGGCTGTGGTCAAATTCCCTACAAATGTAAGCATTGCAACAGCCCTGTGACATGTCCTGAGGGCCCAAAGTCTGTCTAGGGAGCTGGGAGAATCCCCCCTTTCCAAAACTGAAGCCTCCGGCACACACACAGGGCATGCAGGGCTGGGGCATGCTGGCGAGAAGCAAGCTTTGTCTTTGCAGCCATTGTCTGAGCCTCAAAGCCACCACCGATGCTTTTCCATAGGCAAGGGGGTCCTTTTCCAACCTGCTTCCACTCCCCTCCCAGCACTGAGGCATGCTGCTGCTTTCCAGGGACTCGGGCTATGTGGTGAGCGTTGGCTAACATGTAATGCTATTTATTCTTACTACAGTTATTTAACAAACAGGAGCGAGAAACTGGGATCAGCAAAAAACCTGAGGGCAAGGCATATCGTGCCTGCTGGCCAAAGGACGCTGAAGCCCTGCAAACCCTGGTGTGGTGGTCTCGGGGAAATGTAAGGTCTCAACTCTTTGGAGCAGAAATGAGGAACAGCGTCACTAAAAGAAACTGCAAAGGGAATTTTAAATTAAATAGGGATTTTAAATTTTAACAGCATTTAAATTTTAAATAGTTCAGCTCTTGGTAAAATGAAAGCAATATTTCTGTTCCAACATGAAAAGGGCCAGATCCTCTGCAGCTGTAAGTTGGTGGCCCGCTGTGCTGGAATCAAGGGAACTTAATTGATTTGTAGCAGCTGACGATCTGCCAGTTCAGGCTCTCTCCTGGAAATACACTACTCCAATCTGGCTGGTAGTGCAGCCTTGATGTTTCATTAATTTGCAAGAAAGCTGCTGCCAGGATAGACACACGCTCTGGCAACGTGGCTGAAAAAAAAAAAAAGAAAATTACCCTAAAACTTGTTATCATCTGTCATGTTATTGAAGCTAATTTAAAAAGCATTTTCCAGGCTCCCAATCTCAAAGGATCACTTAAGGATGTTGTTTTTCTTTGTGTGTGTGTGTATGTTAGGAAGCCACTGCTTGCATTGTGTTTTTCAGGCTCTGTTTCTTTCAGAAGGGTGAGGGCACAGAGTCAGCAAGGAGGAATGGGAAAGACCCTTCATGCCCTGCCAACACATGACTATTCCCCACACTCACAGCTTTGTCCTTCACAGTTTGAAATGACTCATTGATAAAGGTTCCCACTACTTCCTTTGGGAGATCATTAAACAGCCTTTTCAGGCTTCAATGTTAGGATGTTTTTCTTGATAGTCAGCCTAGACGTTTCTCTGCTGTTTCCTCCCATTGCCCCTAGTTACGCTTCGTCCCACCCTAAACAATTCCTTTTCCCTCCTTGCGTTGATACCGTCCCTGTGCATATCAGAAAAGGAGGGGGTGACTGACACAGAAATAACACATAAGCATGTTTTTAGTCCAGCCTGCAGAATAATTTGCACTAGCGATCCTGGCATGGTGCTGCAGCTGGGAGAGTCAGGAGAAAGGAGGGGGGCAGTTGCTGCTACTTTGGCTGTGCCTAACCCAGTGTGATGCCTACTCAAATTAATTGGTTTAAGGGACCTCTGGAGCTTCACAGGTCTGAGCAAAGCTCTCTGTTAGACAGCTAGACCTTACAAAGAGGTGCAGCTCCATTTCACCAAAGGCTGCCGCAGTGCAAAGCTCGCCGTTGCCATTCTGCACATGGGAAGGCAGCCAGCAGTGAGGCTGCCGGGGGTCAATGCAGCCAGCATTAGAGGTAAGGGAACTCAGCAGTTGTAAAAGACAGGTTACTACATTATCCATCATCCTTTGGATAAAGAATGAGCACGGGGTGTAAAATGGCATCAGGGGCCATCTTCAAGGAGTTAACTTGATCATCTTCCACTACCTGCTGTCTGTTCCCTTCAGATATTGAATACTCACGGTACCACCACCACTAGTAACTGGAGCCTCATGGCCCTCGCTCTTTTTAGTGAGCACATGGCTTACTGTAAAAATTGTGAGTTTAACAGAAGCTAAAAGATCCCTCTGGATGAGCCAGCATACGGAAAAAAGAATTTAATGGCAACATTATATTATAATCACAAACCAAAAAGTACTTGAAACTTGTGTTTATTGACTTCTATGCAGCAATAACAGCCTGGCAAAATGAAAGGGAAGAAAAGCTGACAAACGCGAGGCTAAAAATGCAGTGCGAAGCAAAGCACACAGCAAACAGGCATGGCTTTAGTGATGAGAGATGCACTTTTCCTCCCTGACTTATAGGTAATTGTACAGCTCCCTCTGTGCTATTGAAGTGTAGCAGACATTTTTTGGCTTATCAGTTAAAGCTGTGTCCAAAACTGTGCTTTAAATTCCCATAGGTTTGGGGGTAAACCTCACTGTTCCCAGATCTTTTCCCTTTCTCAGCTGCACACATGTGTTAGACCCAGGATTTAAAGGCACTTCTCAAAATCCAGACCAAAAAAGTTGACTTTATTTTTGCAAATAAACAGCAATGAGAAGTTGAGCTCATTGGCTCAAGACTGCTGCACTGTCGTATTAGCTGTAAGAAGCATCGCTTCTGCAGAACTGGGATGGACAGGCTGTCTGGGAAGGAGGAGAGAGCTCACCTGATGCGCTGGTGCAATCCACACACACAGATTTTGGAGGAAAAACTCCAGAATTGCCTGTTCACACATATTTCTCCACATTACACCTTAAAGGATCAGAGCAGGTCACCTGAACGGCGCTGCAGGGGTTAACGTTGGGGAAAGATTCAAATGCAAGCAGCCAAGGAGAAAGCTGGACTTCAGAGGCAGGAAATGGGAATTGTTTTGCCTCCTCCTGTATGACTTCAGCTGACTTTCTCCTCACATTTCGGGGTCATCAGTTGAAAGCTTTGAGCTTCTTTGGCTTTGTTGCTGCTATATGGGTCGTTCACTGGAACGTAAAAATCAGTGAGGTCAACAACGCACCTCTGGGGATGCAGACTGCAAGCCCATGAAAGCTGTCTTTGCCACTGAGGAGAAGCACAAGCATTTCCCCTGGTGGCATTTCTCCTGGTGGCAGAAACCACACACCTCTGTAGCCTCCTGCGGGGCAGTTGTTCTCTGTCATTCATGTAAGGGAGTGATGTCATAATCCAGAGAAGATGCTCAAAGCTAAGGGACTAGTTTAATAAAGTCTGTGAAAAAAAAATCTGTAAAGATCTGCGGAAAGAACTGAAGCAAGTTTTTCTTGCTGACAGCAGGACTGAGGCTGAACCACAGCTTTCCACGTCTAGAGAAAAACTAAGCATTTAGAGCGGGGACTTAAATTTCAAAATGAGTGAAATCAAAAGGGCCTTTGGGATCTCAGCACTCCTAGGTTTACAGGGAGCTGGGATCTAAAAAAAAATTACTTTGAAAGCCAAGCCCTAGACAGGATAAACATACTCCTGGGGACAGATCTGATTAGGTGAGTTCCTTTGGAGGGGAGTCATGATATATACATGATATATACATAGCTGTGGTCGGCCGTTATGACTCAGCTAACCTGATTGTTACCTCCTGCTGGCCTCGAGGACACCCCACCTGACCAGCTCTGCCTACCCATTTGAATATATGAGCAGCTTCCATGCCAGTGGATGGTTCGCCAGTAGCTTATGAGGCTAAAGCAGAAAGCAAACAGTTACTGCAGGAGAGAGAGCACACTGCAAAATCTTTTCAATATCCCTTGCTTCTGCAGGCAAAATGGATGTTGCTTCTGAAGAGCTCTAGAGGTAAAATCACTGACCTACGCAGCAACGTTTTTTTCTCTTAAACATTACATACGTACATGTATACCTACAAAGTTTATGAACTACGCACACCTCAGTGTGCATCAGTACAAATATGGAATTACTGTGAAATGCTAGTGATAAGAACTGTTAAAATAAAGTTCATGGGACATGCCAGTCTGTATTGATAAGGTTGACAGTCTCTGGTGTCATCACAGAGCCAAATCTCCTCATTTCTTGAAGCAAAAACCTGCACAACTGTTTTGCAAAGGATTATTTTTTTTTTTAAAGGCCCAGATAGATAATCTCTTCCTGCTCCTGGAAGTGGTGCTGGAAGCTAGAGCAAGCGATGGATTTGTAGCATGGAGCTGTAAGCTGGAGTGACAAAGTACTTCTGGAGAGCAGTGCCAGCGGGGGGGAGAGACCCTACATACATCACTCCACCAAAATTGGGCTGCAAGAAAAAAACAAGATCTCTCGTAAGTACTGGCAGTGCACACAGCATTCAATCAATAATTTTTAACGATATCCCTGCTGATTTAGTTTAGCTTTTCTTTCCTCTTAGTAATTCAAATGCTCATGAGTGCTTCTGATTATTTATTCAGTATTTGGCAGGTCAAGTGACAACAGAAATCTCTCCTGTGCCACTCCTGCTGCCTCGGCCCTGACACAGAGGGTCCAACAAATGTCCATGCTGTGTCTGGGTCCTTTACCTGAGACTACTATGGGGAGGCTCATTGGTGTCAGAGAAGATCGTGGTGTTATTTCCATTTGCATTTGTTCACTATGAATTGGACTGCACACAATTTTATATTTAGCACTTCCCTCTCCCAGCTGTAAATTGACTACTACTTGTAAATCACATTGGAAAAAAAGTCATGTTGGGACCCTGGTAGTATAAACATCCCTGCCTTCCCCAGTTCTCTGACCCATATTTGCTCTGCCTAGCTCCTTTCTGGAATTTCATCAGAGGAAAAAATATCAAGCAAAAAGATAAATTGAGATTTTCCAAGGGTACTACTGACCATGGAGAATGCAGATGGTATTATTCTAACAGGGCCTCATTTTCAGTGAGTGATGAATATTCATTCACTTTTGGAAAAATCAATGGTTACTCAAGGTGATCACCTAAATACCAAGGCATTGCAGATCACCGGTCCCTTTCCAGACAGAAAGGACCTGGACTGTTCAAAATAATGACATTCAGACAACATTCTGAAGCTCAAAAGTTTACATCTTCCACTCTGCAGCTGGAAAAAAAAGTGTGGCCCAATTTTAGCCACCACACCCAAGAACTTGTGCCAACAAATTGATAATTTCATTGCCTTGCATATTTAACTGTGTTCCTAAGGTCTGGTCAGTATGCAAGCAGCTGAGGAGAACAAGAGGCATTTTTAGATGATTGCATAAAGAAGCACCATGGAAATGAAAAATGTAATTCTTGAACCACTGAAATGAGTATGAAGTAATTTCAGTGATGCTGTTACTGCTAAAGCACTCGCAAAGTGAAGAGCCAAAATACGGAGTTCATCAAAGTCAATAGGATCTTCCACTGGCTTATATGGACTTTTGCACCTGAGCAATAATTTGCTAAACTATATAGTGCTCCTTATTAAAAATGAAAATGCTGTGTTCTTTTTCTAAGTCAGTGGGGTTTCCATAAGGCAGTTGTAAGGTTGAAGACGACGTTAAGTCACTGCGAGTCCCAGATCTCTCTCCTATACTATGTTCAACCCAGCTGGAATTGTCCATTTACTTAGAAGATGAGGTGTAAGACACAGGTGAGTTGACATATTTGTCAAAAAAATCTTGGCCAAGAGTCACTGGTATGCCAAATATGATGTGAGATTGCAAGATGATTTTTGATGCTTGGAGCGATTGCAGTGCTGTGACCGGAAATTCGTAGAGGAGTAAGAAAGAGACTTTACTGTGGAAGGATGTGGGCTAGTGGCTAAAGAAGCAGCGTAGTTTTCAAGAGAAACTCAGAGATTTATCATGGGCAGAACTAGCTATTTACACTGTGACCTTGAAAAGGTTACATTAAGCATCAGTCTAATAATACCTAGGACATAAGGGTAGTTGAGAGGCTTAATTAATCACAGTCTTGAAGTCTCAGATCTGCAGAAGGGAAGTGAAAAACAGTATTATAATAATTTGGACCCTCTAGCTGGTTGTGTTCAGGATCAGCTACCTAGAGTGATTTAAGAAAAAT
>VYZW01050369.1:34724-57367 GCA_013401315.1 Balaeniceps rex
CCAACGGCGGCGGGGGGGGGGGGGGGGGGCGGGGGGGGGGGGCCGCCCCCCCCGCCACAGTCACCGCCCCCCTCCCCCGGTAGGTTCCCTCACGGCAGGAGCCGCTGTGTCGCCATCGCCGGTCCTCGGGACAGGGCGGGCAGGCAGGAGCCCCAGCGTGAGGAGCCGCCGGGTGAGGGGGCCCCGGTGCGAGGGGCTGCTCCAGCCCGGGGGCGGTGGGGGCTGGTTTCTGTCGAGGCGGCCTCCCTGTGAGGCGCTCCGGGGCTTTGACAACGTTATTCTTAAAGTTCTGCCTGTTCTTTTTGTGTTTTGTTTTGCTTTTCTAGACACCAGGATTACATAACTGCGTACGGAGAGAGCAGCTGCAAGATTACACGATGCAGATTAGAGATTACATTGATTCAGCAGATTGTCCTGTGCATATCTGAGAAAGATTACACCAGCAGAGTTAAGAATACCCATTTGCTGTGGTAAGCTGTGGTTTAAGTAGAACAAATTAACTCAATACAAAATTAAATGCAAAAAAAAGAAGTTAAAAAATCCCAAGGTTAAGAATGTGCTTTAAATAGACAAAAATGAAATAAAAAAAAGAGATTGAAATTCAGGTTTTAACAGTTCTTTCCCATATGCTGAGCTGCTGTGGAATAGCTGGCATTGGCAGCAATCATTTATTACTGTCTGGATGATGTTTAGCTTAAAAAAATCAAAATCAGTATTATGAAGACTAGTTACATTAGCATCCTGATGACTACCATGTAAAAGTAAATATCTAAACTCTTAAGATACATAGTTTTTAGTATCTCAGAATTATTTAAGTGGTATTGGTCTATTTTATTAAATGTCCATGTGCTAAACTCTCTCCTTGTAATGCCAGTTTGTGATACGGATTTTTGTGAGTTCTGATTTTTGGGTCTGAGATTACTGACATTTGAGAGCTGACATTCTGATGGACATTATATCTACCACTGAGATATGAATAAAAATTAATCACGCAGTGAGAACCTTTAAGTTGTATTACATTTCAGTTGATTTCTTAGAGAGTTTAGGGCTGAAACTTGGGAGCGAAAGTGCCATAGAATAAATCAGTAAACACACAGAATGAAAGAATAGTGTTGTGTTTGTTTTTTTTTTCCCCCAAACTTGATAGTTTTTTTTTTTAATGCAAGTGTCTTCTAAAATATGTTACTGCCCCCCCACATAAGCACACAGAAGCTCGAGACTGGAATCTCTACCCCAAAATTACAAATACGTAGTATGACTATAAGTAGATACATTTGACAGAAGCCTCAACTGAAATGTAGCTTTGCCAACTCCTGTATGAATATCTCGTACAGTGGAACTGGGGTTTCAGATGGGAATTTACAGTTGGTTGCAAACTACTTATGAAATTCTAGGAATGGAAAGTTTTCCCTTAAATGTACTGTAATGTCTCAAATTGTGATTTCAACATCATGATAACAGTTTTACCAGCTGTTTTAGTATATAGTTAATCCTAGACATACTTCAGTGGATAAAATCAAAATGTAAACCTAAAGTTTTTCTGTAGGCATTCCTAGGAGAAGAGGACTCAGTCGTTTCTTGTCATTTCAGAAAACTGTAATGGAAAGATTTTTGAACAACTATTCAAAAAATTAATCTGTCAATCACAAGCATGTTGAGGCTTGTGAGCTATTTGGCATCTGCCTTTGCTTCTGTCTTTTGTTAGAGTTCCTTCACGTTGTGGCTATCCCATCTTAAAAGAAACTTTCAGTGTGTAAATTTGAGTAACACATTGTCCTTATACAAATTTGTTGTCATATCTCATCTTGACTTCTTCCTTATTGAGATCTCCATTTGTTTCAGGCAGTTTGATAGATTTTTTTCTGACACCTGATGATTTTCTGTGCTAAAATCAGTTCTAAGCATCATATGGTAAGGGTATTAGAAGTTATCACCTAGATAAGAAACTAAACAGACTCCTTTTAACATGACTTCAGGACGGTTCCTGGCTCTTGGAGAAAATAAGAGGTGTAGACTACCAACTGCTTGATAGATATCAAGGACACATCCCAGAAGGAAATTTATGTTTAATTAGCCTCCTAAGCAGATAGTGCAATTTTTAGAATTTTTTTCCTTCATTGTTTTCACAACACAAATATTTGAGCTCAGTATTGGGCCAGAATGAGATTTGACCTCTTTTGGATTTTAACAAAGAATACATAATGCAGTAAAATCCCATTCTTGAAGACTGGTGTAAGGTGCAACTTAATCTAAATGAACAAACAATGTATATTTGAAATAGCCACGTGACTGAAATGATCTTCTTTAATTTGGGGGAGAGTTTATATAGAGATTTATTTTAAGAATGTTTGGATAGCAAAGAACCATAAAACAAAACCCAAGTCATTATTCAGTGCTTTCTTTTTATCTGCCTGTATTCATTAAGACTTCCTGTTATCATCTTTTGGGGATACTGCATCACATGGATGCTTAGAATAGTTAAGTACACAAAAATAAGTTGCAACAAGGATTCTGTTTTAAGTATATGGGGAATAAAGCACAGAGGTTCATTTAAAGACAAATCTAATGAGTTCAAAAGGCTTGTGCTAGCCAGCCTCCAGTATGGCCAGATATCGGCACATATTTTTGCTAAAGAGCTGAACCCATTGCAGTTTTGTGTCTGAGTGCTCAATTTGCACAGAAATCCAATAGCAGTTCCCAAAAAAGAAAAAAACTGTATTCTTTCCCCTGGCTTTTTAGTGCCCAAGAAGCACGAGAGTGTATGAATTTTCTTGTGTGGCTCACTTTAATCTGTGGTTTCTCTGCTACAGAATAGCAACCCAGTATTTCCATCCCATTTGCATTGTTCAGTGTGACACACATACACATAGAGTTCATGCTTCATTCAGCAAAGTACTTGAACATGCTTTAACTTAGTGATTTAGGATATGGTTAGCTCTAAACATGTGATTTAAATCCTTTCCTAAACTGAAGCCCTTGTTAACAGATTCAGACTACGAAAATAAAGATGCCCAGGACTGTGAAGTAATTGAAGAGGCTGAAGTAGTATCAGTATATATCAGTATACACAGGTAACCTAACTTTAATGTATAAACTGTAATCTTTCAAACAATGTATTGTTATTATTAATATCAGATTAGATGACCAAGATGTGGGGAAAAGGGCAGGACTGATCTGAAGTTTTTTCAACAAGCTGGCACAGAGCAAAATAGACTATTTTAAATTTCAGATTAAAATACTCTAACTTGATACACAAAGTAATCTTTCACGAGCTCCCAAGATGCATGCAAGATAAACATTTGAGCATTTGTAGAAATGGATTCTTCGTTTCTGTGAGCATAGGCTACAGCTGTGTCTTAAAAGAAGACACTGAGTTTGGAAAGTGTTAGGTAGATGCACAAATGATCTCTTGTGTTTCTAGTACCGGTTCAGTGCACTGGTAAGCAAGTTAGAATCAAGTTTAGCAACAATTTCTGCTATAGACGTTCATTTTCTTTACAATAATATCAGCTTACTTTTCTAATGAGATAGAGAGTCTAATTTATTCTTTTTAGGACACTGATACATACTTCAGCTTCTGTTCAGAGTGCAACAAACACCCAAGAGAAAAACATTTACATGTAAATACATGACTACCTAATGATTTACTTTTCAGTCTTAAAAAAAAAGCCACAACTGTGAATGCTGTCAGCAACATCTCTTTTGAAAGTGATCTTTAGACCCAGATTGTGATACTTATTATCAGAACTTAAAGAATAGAATTATGCATACACACATACATCCTTGTGGATTGTTTAGGAAGTATTTCCAACCCCTTCCTTCACCACCCCGTTTGCTTGAATATGCAGGCAACAAAGTTTGAAAATAAACAATTAGTAGTCCCATAGCCTTCTTCAAGCTGTCTTGTTCTCTGCAGTCAGCTTCTAAACAGTTTGTAGTATGTGTAATAATTAGTCCTAGTCCAAACAGCTGATGAGGCGTATAGCACATCCATTTAACACACTGATGCAGTAGAAAACTGTCAGCTTCCTCTAAGGAGTTTTCTGCTGGATCATTTGATTTAAGCATCTTCTGAAAAAGTTCAACTTATACCAGTAGCAGCACCAGAGAGATAGTGAGATGCATACTGACAATAAGATGAAGGAAAGAAGATGTGAGATCTCCTTTTTGCAGTAGCAAAATCCAAGTTATTTTGACTGTTCAAGGACTCATATCCTAATTAAATCTGGAAAAGGAGCTAGTCTGAAATTTGGGTTATATATCCTATTTATATTTTCTGTTATGAGAGCTACTGGATATTATACAATATTGTGGCACATTCTGAGAAAAGGGAAAGTAAATTAAAAAGGACTGCTCGCTCCAATAAAATACGAATTTAAATCAGATTTTTGACTGCTGCATATTATATTTTTATGATGCAATTTATATATACTACATTATGTGAATGTTTTGAATTCAGCAATAAACTGTAGTACTGGTAACCCTAGAAAAACATGCAAGTGATTCTGGGAGCATAACGGGGTGTTACCCTATTCTGTACTTGGCCTCTATATGCATGTTTGTCTTTGTTGTAACCTCACCCACATTGCACTATGTGTAAATTTGAAGCCTTTTTAACAGCACACACAGAATCCAGATCTTGACTGCTAAAACCAACCATCACCAGGATGATTTATTTCCTTTAGAAACAGTATTTTAATTCTGAAGTGAATCGTGTTCATTTGTTTCTTTGTGCCACATGCTATATTAATTATACTTGATTGTGTACACAAAGTAAGCAAAGTTGCATATCTGTGAGACAGCCCAAGAGGACAGCCTTTGGGTGGGGACCTTGCTGTTACAGCCCAGTGTCACAGGGAACTGCCATTTCAGATTTTCTTGTATGGACAGGACACTTAAAGAGCTAGAGAAGCCATTTGAGGTCCCATGAAAAACAGAACTGTCTGCTTATACAGTAAGTACAAATGCATTATACCTTTTGAAATGGGTTGAAAGTAGAAAGTTGCCTTTCTACTACTAAAAGCAGAAGTACAGGCAATTATTTCTGGTAAAGTTGATAATTTATTTTATTTGATCATTTAATGGGAAAAAAATCTTTCTTCCAATAGAGGACAGTTTGCTTAAATATCTACTTTGTGTACATTCTAAAGTATAATTAAGAAAAAAAAGAGCAAACATTAAAAAATAAGATCTATCATGTTAGGCTTGTTCAGTAACCTATTTGGTATGGTAAACCTTGACTATACCTGACAAGAAAACAGAATATAGCAACATTAGATGTTTGTAGAGTTGGCATGTCTACAGAATAAGTTTCTTTTTAGCAATGTTAAGTGAAGATTGGTTTCTGTCCAGGCAGAGTTCCTATTCCATATTTTAAAAATAATTGTACAAGTCTTGACCTTGCTGAATTCTGCTAAATTCACAGCCGATATTACTAATTTCACCCGACATCCAGACATGAGAAACACTTGAGTGAAACACACACATTGTCTCTGAGAAATTACAAATTGGGAAGTTCTTGTTTGTGAAATGCAAGAATTCCACCACCAAGACCTTACCTGACTGAATAATTACTGGTCCGAGGACTGGTTCAATTGTATGCACTGACTTTCAAGGTACAAATGTCAATTTAATTTGCTAGCCAGAAAAAATAATTTAGATCGCCTAAAAGCATCAGGTATTACAATTCTGAATAAGCATGGCAGTTTGAAAAAAGTATTCATTGTTTAAACGTGCTTTAGTGCGAATTTGGTTTTACTCTGTAGTACTGCCTCAGGAGTTCACTGAACTTGACAGTAGGCTTGAATGTTTGCCATTAACTGTGAATTAATAGAACTTACATATAATATAACAGTATACTACTGTCAAAGTACAACAAATCTCTTAGCAGCAACACTGAAAGGTGCATTCCAATACCTATTTCTTCAGGGAAAAAAGTCACTGGGATTAAGAATTACATGCTAAATTTACATGTTTGTCTTTAGGTGCCGTTTTAGAAGAATAGCCTCTGACCAAGCATAAAAGTTGTTGTCGGAATAATATGCGAACAGGTAATTTCTTCCAAGTCTTTACTTGGATGTGTATACATATATAATCAGAATCCATTAAAATTGCATTGATTTTGACAGCTGCCATTAGGATTGTCACAACTGCTCCGTAGGGTTGTCTCCACTTACTAGTCAGCAAACTAGAGTTCACCAGTCTGTGGTACAAATTCTCTTAAGGAGAGGTTTGCTTTGATCAGTCCTAATATTTCACAGTTCGTGGTTGATTAGCATACAGTCCAAAGTTGCTTATAAGGGAGGAATGATGCATCAGCCCTTTATCTTCTGTCAACATTTCCCACTCCTCCCCCTTCCCTTTTTTCTTTTAGCAGACTTCAGGATTAGACAGTCTGTAGTATTTTAGCCTCTGGACTACGCAAGACAGCTGAGTCAACATATGGATTATCAATGCAGGCTTGGTTCTTTGGGGGCTAAGGTGGTGGTGAGCCTTTATTTGTTTTTCTTTTTAATAGATAGGACAGTAAGGTTACAAAAGTTTAAATGCAAACAGACAAGATAGTTTAGGGACAGGTTTTCGTGCATGTCCTCAAAAAGAATAATTGAGAATCAGTGTACTTAGAGGCTGCTATTACCTCTGCCAGTTTTAAGTATTCACAGTCTGGCATTAGAAAGAACAAGCTTGTTTCATTCCTCTTCACTTCTCCTCCCACCAAAACCCGACTTTTTTTAAAAGTAACTTTTGTGTCCTACTTCTCTTTATTTAATCTCTTACATACAAGGATATATCAAAATACATATATATATTATGTAGAACATATGTAGATAGAGTTTCTACAGTTGTATTAATTGAAAAGCTAAATCTTTTTTTTTTTTTTTNCTGAATGTAGTATACATTTGACTTTCAAAGCATACAATTTGCATTTTTAGATTAATATAATGTATTGACTTACCTCATGAAAAATCATAACACATTCACCGATGCTAATGTAATTGGGTTTTTGCTTGTGTTGAACCCCTTCTGATTCTCCAGTATATTCTTTTGTGTCATTGACTATAAATTTAAAGGGATAAACTTGCTTTCATACTTTCCTGTCTATAAATACAGAGCTATAGCTTTCAAATTTGATCCAAACTACTGCATTTCAGTAAAGTGGGTATGGAGTACAATAATATATATTTTTGTATGGTAGCAAAACCCACTACTACTAGTCATTAATAATTTTTTTTTTAGCGTTAGAGCATCCTGAATTTTCTTTTATTATCTTTCATAATTCTGTCATCTGCTTTATACTGTATTACTCTAGTACTTCCAGTAAGTAGTAGCGAAGAATTAATACACAAAATAGCATTAATGAAAAGCACAATTGGATGGAAAATGGGGCACCTGATCTACATGGACATAGAGGTTTCTTCAAATATCCCATTACTGGTAAAATTAAGGTTACCATTTTTCCCTTAGCACTGGGAAGAAGTCTAGCTCTAGAAAGAAATAGCCCATAGAGAAATTGTCTGTAATTACAATCAAAAAGGTTTTGAAGGCTTCCTAGGCACTTTTTGTTCTCTCTCGCCACCTCTCTCACTTTTCCCTAATAGGCCTAAGACAGAGTGCCTGAGGTATTTTGCTGGAACAGAAATGTCTAGTTGGACTGCAGAGCTGGTTCTTAGTACACAGATCACACTATAACACTGAGAGAATCATTCTCCCAAATGTTCTGAGACCTGAATGACTTGAGGCATTTAGTTTTCTTCAGTACTGTACCACTACGCCAGTGTGAGACAGGCCTATTTCTGCATAAAGATGAAGAAAAGAAATAGAACCATAAGGCAGGATTTTAAGGAGGTTAACAAGTTCTCATTAATTTTCATGGGAATTCCTTTGAAGGCTTTCCACGAGCTGTCTAAAGGGATTTTTCTGTGGGGCCTACCTTCTATCATCTCGCTTTAACCTCTGGTAGAATTTCAACAACACTTAAGTCCCTCAGATGCTTAATAGAGTTGAGAGCAGGTCAAAGTTGAGAGTTTTGCTTTTTCTCTCTCTTGATTCTTATAATTGTATAGATATCCTGATACACTGTTCATGTATTCAATACCCTCTCTTCATTTAAGGAAGGATGTAGCCTTCGGTTTAATTACACTGTCACAGAAGTTCCACTGTTACGTTTGAATAGACTAAAAATCAAACAATTTATAGTTCTTGTTTAAAAACCTGCTTGGTTTTTTTCTCTTGCCTTTTTATTCCTATTGCAATTATACTGTTACCCATGCAAAATAATTTTAGAAGTCTTTTAATAGTGAACTTGCAGTAAATCAATTGCCAGTAGACAAGCACAGAAAGCTTCAGAGTTAAAATAAATTCCCATTTAACTTCTAACAAGGTAGGGCAGAACAGACATTTCTGTTATGCCACATACTGAGCCAATGCAAAAAGGTCAAACGTGAACGATCTTTCCAGCCTTACTTCCCCACTCCTCCAGCTCCCTAATTTATCTGCATACATGCAAAAAGGTCCAGTTACCATTTGCATGTTAGTACTTTGATAACATGAAGCTGAATTTCTGTTGAGCTCTGTGGTATAACTGCTTTCATCTTAAAATAATGTAAGGACTTTACTCACACTCCTACATTAATATGCTATCATAGAAATGGAAGAATATATGAAAAGATGGGAGAGTGGAATTACTAGAGATGGCCTAGGGGAGAGCAGGATGCACAATGTTTTTGTTGCACAGGGTTAGAAGTAGCTAAGCTTTTCTGCTACTCTTAAAAAGTTGGGTTTATTTTATGTACAAAGCTGTAGAAGCTCCCTCTAAGGTAGAATGTCTTATGGTCACACTTCCTCACTTTTTTCTGCAGGAATAAAGGGGAACCCTAACTCTTTTTCCTGAAGTACAAATAACTAAAATCTTGATTCCTCTTAAACAACACTATATTTAGTATAGAACATGTCTTCTATACATAAATAGTGAGACAGCAGAATTCTTATTTTCAGAACTTCTGGGAGAAATAACAGCAAAACCAACACCTAAAGTGTGAGGTAACACATGATTCTCATGCTTATGATGCCAGAAGACTGCTCTATTTTTCTTTTGATTGAGATATTGTGATTTCATAAGGTTGAAGAAATATATAAAAATATATATGCATATATATAAAATGAGTTACTGATGCATTAAATGTATCATAAATATATGCAGTCCAACTTCCAAATTTAGACTGGTTTCAAAAAGAGTGAAATGGTACAGTTAGATAGTCTTATTTAAGCATAAAATGGACAACTGCTCCTATGAGTGCCAACATTAGTATCCTGTATTTGGGGTTTTATTAGAATGCCTAATAGTGTTTAAAACACTAACAATTCATATAAGCAGCCTATTGAGTCAGAAAAAGCCTTTTTAAGATCTGTGGAAATTACATTGTAACTGGCAGTCTTCTACATAAGTGACACTTCATAGGCTAGCTCCTCCACTGGTTGTTAAAAACTGGGGTGGGAAAACCTGGTGGTGTCCAAGTGCGCTATGATTCAGCTCTTAATACAGCTTGAAGCAGTCTCAGAATGTCCTGGTCCACACCTGAGACTATTCTCGGTTTATCTGTACTGAATCCGATTCTCTCACAGAAGCTAGTTAAGCTAAAGATAGTTTGTGCCACTGGAGCAGGACAAACCAGACTTCATATAGGTCATCACGTGAATCACTGTACTCAGCACGGTTTGTGGTCATGAAAGGCAAATGAAATAACGGAGAATTCAAAAGTTCCTCTCACTGCAAGAGAGATTTTGCATTTATTCATATAATTTAGGTGCTTTACATCTGATATGGAGATAAATTTGTGATCTTTTTGCATATTGTTACATGAAACAATTCTGCAAGATAGATAGTGCTATATGTTGCTGGCCTGGAAAGCAAGACTGATACCTTATTTGTTCATAGGCTGATTTTATTTGGGTGTGGTGGTTTGTTTGGGGGGGGGTTGGTTGTTTTTTTTTTATTTTTTTAAGGAAGCCACCCCCACTCCCCAAAAGTGTAATATAAGTATCTCCTTTTATTGATAAAAATACAGAAGTCTCTTTTTCTCTGTGTTTGCTTTGGTCTTATTTTTAAGATCATGAAGAACTCTGTGGCACCAGTTACGGATCTTTTTGTCTAAATGGAGGGATTTGTTATATGATTCCTACTGTATCCAGTCCATTCTGCAGGTCAGTGAAACTAAAGTTTGTGTGTTTAAGAATTGGACAGTAGCTGTCTAAAGACTGTTTCTCCATTTTGCTTCTTTAAGAAATCAGTGTTAAAACGTTATAGAAAAGAAAATACCTATTACCTATTGTCGTGGTTTAACCCCACTCGGCAACTAAGCACCACGCAGCCGCTCGCTCACCCTCCCCCTCCCCGGTGGGATGGGGGAGAGAATCAGAAGGGCAAGAGTAAGAAAACCCACGGGTTGAGATAAGAACAGTTTAATAATTGAAATAAAATAATAATAATAATGATGATAATAATAATAATAATTGTAATGAAAAGGAGAACGAGAGAGACAAACAAACCCCAGGGAAAAGAAAACAAGTGATGCAACCGCTCACCACCCGCCGACCGACACCCAGCCAGTCCCCGAGCAGCGATCGCTGCCCCCCGGCTAACTCCCCTCGGTTTATATACTGAGCATGACGTCATATGGTATGGAATAGCCCTTTGGTCGATTTGGATCAACTATCTTGGGCTGTGCCCCCTCCCAACTTCTTGTGCACCTGGCAGAGCATGGGAAGCTGAAAAAGAAAGTCCTTGACTAGTCTAAGCATTACTTAGCAACAACTAAAACATCAGTGTGTTATCAGCATTCTTCTCATGCTAAATCCAAAACACAGCACTATGCTAGCTACTAGGAAGAAAAGTAACTCTAACTCAGCTGAAACCAGGACACCTATGACTTCCAAATTCAGAAATTCATGCTCAGATTACTTACCTAGCTTGCAGAGACATGACGATATGAGAAAAAGAAACTTGTATACTTGGTGTGTACTTGTTTGACAGGTGGAACAGTACTCAGTTACGTATGCATTCAGGGTGGTATCTATATTTAGAGCCATTTTTCCTCCCTCATTACAATACAGAAAGGAACAAAATACCCTTTGCCTCATGGAGTATAGACTGTAGGAAAGGCATTCAGAAAGGCAAAGTGCATTCCCAGTTTTTCTTCCAGATGAATCATATTGCAAAAATTCTTATAACATAAATGGTCTGACCTGAACAAAATGAGGAGGCGCAAAAAGGAATATAATCTTTTAAGGGGAAAAAAGAACATAATTCAAGACTTACTATGTTCTCTGAATCTCACTGGAGTACTCAAAGGGCAGCTTTACTGTGACAGCCAAAGACCACTTGATAAAGAAACATCAAGGCAGCAAATACAGTTCTTACACCATTCGTTTATGGGACCATTCTTTCTGAAGCCCATGTAGCACACTGGAAAAGAAGCACTTCCTATTTATGCATGTGGATACGTTTCCTGCATAAATACAGCCTTATCCTTTTATTTTCTCATTTACCAAGACATAAGAAGATGACAAATTCTAATTTTCCATGGTTCTGCATTTACTAATTCTGAGTTATTGTTCATAAAAATAAATTACAATTAATTTAGTGGGTTTACTTAACATAATAATAGGCATTCAGGCACCTATTACGTAAGCCTAAGGATATTACCTTTTTTTCTTCCGTGGCAACTTCTGCTCCATCTTCAATCTTGAGCTATAACTAATGATAACTGGATGAAACAGTTGAAGAAGGAAACAAAATCTTTGCTAAGATGCCTAATTGAACTATTTCTTTCTTTTGTTTGGGACAGTTCAATTTAAACATTTAAACTCAAGCATTTAAACTCATCTAGTAGATGAGGACAGAAGAGGAAATTTTGTGGTAAATGCTCATTGAAAAATACACACAGCATATCACTGTCATTAAGCATATTGTCCAACGTCATACAATGAATCAGATCCAGAAGTGAGGATAAAGCTCGGAAGTGCTGTATGATGATGATTTATTCTAACTGCTAAACCTTGCAAGCTTATGTGATGTAAAATGAATACTACACACACAAAAAGTAAAACATGTTGAAATATGCGTTTTTTTTGTAGAAGGAATCCCATGTTGTTGATAGTAAAATATTTAAATGAAGAAAGAATGGTTAGACAAAACAGCATCAGTTATACAGTTTCAAAGCACTCTCTTAACTACTGCTAGACTGTGTAATGAGGAAGGTATATTTGATGCAATAACTGTGAATATGAAGTAACAAATACTCTGAACAATTCATTCTTCAGGAGCACAAGCTAGTCAGCATAGATAATTTCCACTCTAAAAGGGCTCCAAATTAAGTCATTTGTAATTCAGGTACTAGAGGATTTTATAATCTGCTGAAGCAGAAAAGTAACATCTTAAGTGCATTTCTGTTATACTCAGGCAATCTTACTGCATTTAAATTATCAAGTATTTTTCTTCTGTATCTAGTGGTTGATTATGAAGTTATATGTGTTTAAATAGAAGCGTTCTATTTAAGCATGTCCTCATTCTAAGCATGTTCCTTAATCAGTCAGAGAAGGCTAATTATAGATGAGAAAGGTTTTGTTTACACACAGATATCTTAGTAATCAGCAGTGATGTGAATAGAAACAACAGAAAAAATGCATCACTATTCAGCAGAATTCAGAAAAATATTTGGTGCTTTGGAACTTCAAGACTGGCCTCATCACACCGTTGCGCAAAGTTTCTTTGATGCAGGTTTCTGCCAAATCCCACCTAACGCTTCCAAGTGATCTCAAATGATCATCTCCCACCAACAGAAAAATTGAATCAGTTTTAGAATCAAAGGCTGAATGATCGTTAGTACAGCATTGATTAAAAGGGGGAAACGGAGCAAGAACAGACTAACAGACTAAAAATACCTTAAAACACATTTGTCTTAACATGCTACTTATTTACACAAATGTGTTGTGCTAAACATAGTTAGTCCAGATTACCTGATGCAACATCACTGGAAGTAATTTCACAATGTAACTAGGAAAATTGCATCATTCTTTAGAAATACGTATTATGTAGCGTGCTAACAAATTAAGAGCCACTGTTTACTTTTGCAATTTCAGTTATTTTTACCATTCAGAAATGGATATATATACAAGGTAGAGATTTAATAGAAACAAAACATTAGTTGACTCCCCTCCCCAGTGCAAGATTAGCAGATTTTAAATACAGCTGATGTGTGTTAGAACATGAAGTTGCTCAGCTGCCATCTTCCCTCATTCCTTTCCTAACAATGAGTTAATGTTCTCAGCAGCAAAAGGTGCACCTGTCACCATAAACAAGATGAGCTTCAAACCCAGGAATGCTCAAATGTACTAAATAAACATGCAGCAGAATGGAGAAGGATGGAACAGTGGCTGCCTCAGGTGTATCATAAAACATGAGGCTGAAAGCTGTTTGCCTCAGCACCTGATGTGCAGCTGTCCCATAATCATTAATTAATGCAGTGCAGAATTAAGTTAAGATTTTGTTGTCTGAGGAGAAGCTCTGGTATTTCCATTTTTTCTTACACATGGCAGATTTCTGAGAGCCTTCTTTTTGTATTTCAGACAAAATACAGATGGTATAAGACCACACAAACACAGGTCCTCTGCTTCTGAGGGCAGTACACACAGAAATTAATAGTGAATGCTCTCCTTTTGAGGAAGGGATCATACTCTGCAGAGGGCAGTGTATTCAGGCTAAGTACTGCAAGGGCCAGAGGCAGACCGTAGAAATCGCCTCCCTGAAATTCTTGTGTATGGTTAAAGGATATCTCCACTTTGCCCTTCCTTTGCTTCTACCCTAATCCAATCTCTCCTCCCCCTTTTCTATCCTAATCCAATAAATCCCGTGCAAATTCCTTCTATCACTTTCTATATACCCCATCCTTGTCTGGCTCTTTCTCCGAGATGGGTCCTTCATTCTCTTTTTCAAATGTCCCCACAAGTGATATACTTGCTGTGCCATAAGCCTTCAGAATATACACACTGCAAGTTGGCAGTGAAGGGCTTCCCACTCATATGGGCTTTTCTTCTTTCCTTGCCTCCAAAAAGTTTTGCATACCCCAGGCTCTTCTGAAAACACAGTGTCCAATTAGTATTTTTCAATTCTGCTTTTAGCTTAAAAAGTAGGAATAAAAGTTAGAATACACACCAAAAGTATAGTAAAAAAAGTCAGTAATTAAGATTTATTTTTAATGGGACATAAAATATAAAATGCAACGTTATCTTATGTGTTTGAAAAGTACTAGTGATCAGAATTCATATTATTGCCAGATATGGTAAAGCTTGCCATATAAACATAGCTAAGGGGGTTCTAGGGGAAAATAACCCATTTTTGCAACTTCTCTTCAGTAGTAGCATGAGTTTTATTTTACCCTCTATGTATATGAATACAGCTTCAGAGTAAGTTTTGAAACTCCTCTGAACACAAAACTTTTAAAAAAGCTGCTTAGGGCTTCCAATTAACTTTGCCATTGCTTCCAATTAACTTTGCCATTCACTTTGGCTTTAAATTCTTTTTCATACTTACTAGATCCCTTTATAGCATACGGATTAGGACAACCTTTTGGAGGCTACTACAGGCTAAAGATTATGGTGATTTTGAAGCTATTGGCCATGTAATCTGAATTGCATTGACAAGCAGATAATTTTTCAGCTGTCTTTTTCTGCTTAGAGCTTTGTATTTACATGCAAGTAATTTTTATACCAAGAAGCATCCAGGTTTTTACTGACTAAAGGAAAACTAAAGTCAAGACTCTTATAGTATAATACTAAGCAATGGGAGTCTGTGTGCATATTTGACTCAAATCCTACTTCCATTTTTAAAGTCTGTCAGATACTTGCTTGTGACGCCCACCTTAGAGTCTGGAAGAGAAAGAAACCTTACCTTCTCACCTAAATCAGACAGGCAGTAGGTCACTTGCACTGTCTTATGAACTGCACCTGCAAACAAGACAGCAGTACTGCCTTGTGTTATTGGAGGGCTGTTATGCTTACATTTTAGTTACTGATCAAAATGTTAAAGGATCAATATAATTGCAGAGCTGATGGTCATCTCCTGACACCTTATCCAATGCAGTCTATTGCCTTTCACCCCTGTAGTTTTGATTAATATCCTATGTTGAAAGATTCTGTCGGTTTCTTTACATATATTATGTTAGTGTTTTGTCTCCAGCACAGCTCCTATAGTAAGTTTGTATACAACAGTTAAAGCTGGCTCATCTCATCTGACAGGAGGTGTGGGCGTGTGTGCATGCGTGTGCAGGCATCTAGGAAAGCAAAAATCTGAATGCTATCTGAAAATGGGAATTTCTAGTCTCACAGCTTTTTCTCAAACATTTGAAGGCTGTTGTCTTTCAACTCTGATTGAATTGGAAATTCTAATTTCTTAGAGGAGGAAAGATCTTTTTTCCATTTTAAAAATCAGCTTTGGAATACTACATAGTAGGACCATTTAAAGCCAACAGACAGCATGTGCTGAAACAGCAGGCTAACAGCACGCAGATGATGATGTGCAACAGCAACACTGTCCTACTGACCACAAGACTTAATTAGTGTAACTCCCTCTTACTATAGCGTAGAAGCAGGCTTCTCTGTCTTTTGCACTCATTCATTCAAGTGCAGAAGCACAGTTGCCTGCCATATTAACAACTGCAAGTGTGTCATGCTTAACTTGTGCTCTACTTTTGGGCATCCGTTACAAGAAAGATAAACTATGAGTTGCTACTGACTTTTAAGGCTGTGTATAGTAAGACTGACTACCTCTAGGAGACACTGTATAGATACCATCAGTCTGGATTACGTTCATAACCCACATGCTTGTTAGAGACTACTTTTATGTCTTGCTTGCAGTCACTGAGTATGTAACTCCACTGAAATTATTAGAGCTCTGCTAACGCAACAGGATAAGCAGATCTTCTGAGTGAGTTCCACTGCTCATTACTGAAGTCTGCTTAGTTTTTTTTCCCACCAATTTTAGGAAAGGACTTACGGTAGAAACCTTTCCCTCTCTTGGTTGTCTTGAAGTATCAGTTGCTTCTAGGTTTAACATAGTCCTTCACCTGTTTGTACATCAGCACTGATGACCTCATAAAAGCTTGTGCAAGCCAATATTTGAACATTTGGCTTTTCAGAAATGCCCTAACGGTAGCAGAGCCTGTTGATAGGGTCACATTAGCTATAATTTTGTTTATTTAAATTTAACCAAAAGATACCTCATCTCAATTTTCCTGTTTCTATGAAAACCTCCATCATTTTTAGGTTAGATGACAGTATTTTGTACATCACAACAGTTCTCTAACCCTAGCCTTTTACCTAATCCTATATGCAACTCGCTTCAGCTAGAAGGACTGTCTTTTTCTCCTCCTGCTTCTGTTTCGGCTACTGACTTAGTCCCCTTACACTCATGCTCTAGAACTTTTCCATGAGCCTTAGCTTGATGCCAAAACCTATTTATTTTTTCTTCCTGTATCATTTTAGCCTTGCATTATTCTCCAGTTTTCATTGGTATTCAAGAATACTTCTATGAATTTTATATTCCATCTTCTATGCCTGTTATTCTATTCAGCTCTCTAAAGCATTTCTCTCTCGCTAGAGAACAATGCCCCACTCAAACTACACTTCTGTCCTTAAAGTATTCTACAGTATTTCAGAAATAGGCCACTGAAATGCCACTATACTTACAGTAAATATCTGGAACATTATTTCAAGCAATCAGAGCAGTCTGCCTACCCTTCCTTCTCCCAGCAGTCAAACACAGTAACTTTGAAAAGTCTCACATTGTCCTTAGTAAATGGTGGTTGTTTGATCAGTTGCACAGCTTTAATATATGATGATAATTGTTCTAAATCTTCCATTATATTTCCAAAGGCAAAGAATTAAAAGAAACGGTAGTAATTCTTTGTGCAAGAGTTTAAACCAGTAGCACTGAAATAGTGGTCCATAATCTACAGAAAGCGATGCTAGGGATCACCTCAAGCATGCGTGGCAGTACACTCACTGTGATCCATTTGTCTTATTTAGATATGTTAGACATCTTTCTTTTTTGGCAGTTCCTCCCCGCTCTGCCTTCTATCCCTCATCTGAAATTACACCTTGCAGCTGCCAATGGCAGTTGAGAACTTCAAGTACGTTACAGAGTTCAGCCCATTTTTCTCAGCTGGAGCCTGAAATTGCTTATGTCACAGATTATTATGACTTCAGCACCAGAAATAGCAAGAAGGAGCAAGATCTTTAGTAATACAAATAGAGGGAAGCAAATTTACATACATAAAGGATACATGCAGAATGTAGTTATTGAATGAAGTGCTTTCCATTTTCTGTAATGCAATAAATACCTTAAGAAAACTTAGCAGAATAACTGCAAAATATAAGACAAATGAAGATTAGTTTAGCTTCAATCTATCTACTTTTGACTCAATATGAATTACTAAGCCATTCATTTTATTTATTTTTAATTAAATACCTGTCCTGGTTTCAGCTGGGTTAGAGTTACTTTTCTTCCTAGTAGCTGGCATAGTGCTGTGTTTTGGATTTAGTATGAGAAGAATGCTGATAACACACTGATGTTTTAGTTGTTACTAAGTAGTGCTTAGTCTAGTCAAGGACTTTCTTTTTCAGCTTCCCATGCTCTGCCAGGTGCACAAGAAGTTGGGAGGGGGCACAGCCCAAGATAGTTGATCCAAACTGACCAAAGGGCTATTCCATACCATATGATGTCATGCTCAGTATATAAACCGAGGGGAGTTAGCCGGGGGGCAGCGATCGCTGCTCGGGGACTGGCTGGGTGTCGGTCGGCGGGTGGTGAGCGGTTGCATCACTTGTTTTCTTTTCCCTGGGTTTTGTTTGTCTCTCTCGTTCTCCTTTTCATTACAATTATTATTATCATTATTATTATTATTACTATTATTATTACTATTATTTTATTTCAATTATTAAACTGTTCTTATCTCAACCCGTGGGTTTTCTTACTCTTGCCCTTCTGATTCTCTCCTCCATCCCACCGGGGAGGGGGAGGGTGAGCGAGCGGCTGCGTGGTGCTTAGTTGCCGACTGGGGCTAAACCACGACAATACCATACCATTTTACCATGGTAGAATACTATATTCATTTTAATCCTTTCTTCAGAAGATGTTTTCAGAAGCTTGATACATAAAATAAGCATAGTAGAGAAGACTTTTAGGTAGGTCTCTCCAAGAGAGAGTCATTCACCAAGCATGTAACATGTTCTGGCATGAATTATTACACTGCATAAACTACTTTTGCAATTTAAGGTGTACTGTGTCTCAATGAATTCCCATTTCTTTGATCTATTTAGCTGACAGTACTAGCTCTTCAACAAAGCTAGAAAGTTACATGAAAGGGGGAAAAGAAAGCATGACTACTGTGTGAGAACCAGTGGGATGACGCAGTTAACACTGAAGAGATGGATTTAATTAATTAAATCTGGTAGTGGAGGACACAGATTCAACTGCGAAGTACACCATTGTGAAGTATGTTGCTAATAAAACAAACGTATTAAGGAAGATATGGTTTAATATATAAGAGCAGTACGGATCAGAATATAACTTGATGCCCAACATACCCAATTCCCTTTGTTCCAGAAATACGAGGTGAGTGGAAATTCCGTAGGAAAACTTGCTGTGAAGCAAATATAAACTTTGAATTATGCCATAACAAGTTCTCTCCCCATTTAAGACCAAAAGAAGCCTTTGTGCTTTTCATATTAGATGACAAGTTACCATCTAACCCGAATAAAACTTGGTTTCCCAGGTGTATAGAGAATTACACAGGAGCCCGTTGTGAGGAGGTTTTGCTGCCTAGCATCAAGTCCCAAACAAAAGGTGACCTGTTTGCAGCTTTCTTGGCTTCACTTCTTCTTCTAGGAGTTCTTATAATTGGAGCATTCTACTTCCTTTGCAGGTAAAAGTGCTTCAGAGTGCTGAAGCTATTTAATCAAGTAGAAAGTTCTTCTGGTAATCATGTACTAATTATTTGAATGTAAAAGTATGTAATGAATTATCCATAAGGTTTGTATGGTTATTCAGCATGATTAATGTGGATGTCTCAACTTGTTGCTTGTAATATTTTACTTCCTGGCATGTAGTTTTCTCAATGTCTTTTCTAAGCTATTACTTATAGTTGCTTTCTAAAAAATACATGTAGTACACCCATTTCTGAGAGATTTTACAGTCTACCTAGAGTTAGTGCTAACATTTTCGAACATTAGTCAACCCTTATGTTGTCCAAAGATTGAGAAGTAGAAGCAAATTACCAAAGTGCTTAGGGATCAGAAACTGTTCCACTGCATTGAATTGGCAGCCAAACCAACTGGTGCCATTAGCTCCCAAATCCTTTACAGTTCTGGTTTAAGAAGGAAAATTAAGGAAAGAATCAAATTCAAGAATAATCCCAGGTAGATGTTTATTGACTAACTAAGATCTAGAGCAAATCAGAGGGCTAACTCATTTATCGAGGATGATCCATGTTTGAGTAGCATGAAAATGTCCGTGCTAGACAGCAAGTGCTGCAGGTTCACTTTTATTAGCGTTTTAGGCATATTAGGACTTCAGATGAAAACACGTAAGCAGTTCCTGGGAGTAAGTCAACTATTTGATACTGTACATATATCAGTACACTTATACCAAACCCAAACAAACTTACTGTCTTCACTTACTCTCTGCATTTATGTATGCAAGTCAACCTCCTACGTCCCCTCTTGTTTTTAGAGTATGGCACTTTTTGTAAGAGCTCATTTTGTCATCTACTGTTAATATGTATTTATGCCTTTATGAGGCAACTTACTAGCCCCTGCAATTAGCCATCACAGACTTGCAGCCTCTTCTTGTTACTCCTATGCTGCATTTCTCCTTGGTTATGATAACCTAAGGTTCTTGCAATTCTGTTCTTTGCTCTCCCATAATCACATTGCCAAATCAACCTCTCTGATCAGTGCCTTTCAGTGAGCGACCTTTGGAATAGCTGGTCTAGTTTTACCTCAGCTGCTGTCATGGAAACCCACTGAATGCCAGTTTTTCCCATAGCTGAATATATTTAGAAGAGATAGAGAGCATTTGATAAAACAGAGTTTGTATCATAAAAACCTTTTTGTAGAGGATACCCCCAACCTTAATTTTAGTTAGGATACCCCTTAATTTTAGTTAAATTAATCCTGTCTTAGCAGTGGGACATCACAGCAGTTGTTCACTAAAGAACATTTGCAGATTACTATAAAGTTATAGAATACAGCTTTAACTAACTAATGAAAAAATTCATTCAAGTCTCATAGACATGCAGAGAGAGTATTTCTTTAGAAGTAAAGCTTGTCTCCGAGAAGAGGAAAAAAGTCTTCAGAGAGCAGAAAATTCAGAGAGTAATCTGTTAAAATATCCCTTTCCTCTTCCACACAGTAAAATTAGGGGAAGGCTGGAGACACAATCTACTGAGTTTTATGGTCAAAGAGCCTTGCATTGCAAAGTACAGAAGCTTAGAATAACAGCAATGGCAGGTCTGTGCAAGTGTTTTAATAGACAGTTGGAAGATGAACCTCAACTACTCTATTTCTTTATAGGAAATCAATTTACTCAAGCTTTACCTAACTGGCAGAACAAGTAGTAGAGCCTCTTTATTAGAAAAATAACAAGGGCAGCAACTCAGTCTTCGCATAGTTGCCCTTGAACCTATCTTCCATACCAGACTAGCTTAGGAAATCTTATAAAATCATGATCAACTTATTTAGTATAAAGAACATAACTGGCTAAAAATTGTCTTGGCTTACCTTTACACTTCAGAGGCTCATGTAGCACAATCATCTTCTGCTAGAGATCTCATCTATAAAAGAAACACTTTACATCTAAAAGTCCTTATCTCTTGACTGAAGTGACCAATGTATAAGAGTCTGAAGTGGATACTTTAATCTACTTCACTCTTTTCAGCTGTATAAACAGGGATTATTGCTAGCAGCTGTCATTAATATTACCAGTATCATAACATTCTAGAAAAGGGTGGAACTGGGGCTTGTAAGGGTTAGCTGAGGGTTTGAGTCATCCTTGACTTGTCCTCTTGACAGGATATATTAAATTTAAAATGTTAAGAGAAATATTGTGCTATCAAGTTTCCACTATTACACTTTATTAACAAATATGTTTGATCCAGAATCAGAAAGGAGAATGTTTTTTCCCCCATATTGTGTGTTTGTAAGCGTTTCTGTGGCTCTTTCAGCAGAGGATTCTAGTGCAGTTTTAGTATAAACAGTAGTGCAGTCTGGAGGGACACAGAAGAGGAGATATTAATTGCAGTTTAGGATACAGAAACTGAATCCCTAAAATTATACATCAAATCTTTTAGAATTTAGGAAATCAGTGCTCTATTTTCTTGTCCCTGTCATCACTTGTATCCCCCTTCCTTTCCAAGTTTTCTTCCTCTCAGGCTCCTTGGGACGGATTTCAGGACCAGGCATGTGCGTGTGCATTTAATGCTCCCTGCAAACAAATCCATTCAGTATACAAGGGTGGAGAGAAAGGATTTCATTGCTCCACGTATAAAACCAAATCGTAACTAACGGTGAAAGTAACCCATAAAAGAAAAGGGCTGCGTAGGAAAAGCTCTGGGTGAACAGTGAGAAATAATTCTCCTTTTATATTTAGCTGAGACGTCACATTTTTATCAGCCAAGGATTTATTTTTTCCAATCTGCCAACAATCTGCTGTTAAGCTGATTTCATGCTGTATTTGATTATGTACTGGGATTCATCAAGACGGTATGGTTTGGGAAAGCAAACCTACAAGGAGTAGAGAAAATCAAAGATAATGAAAAAACAGACAGTATTTGAAATGGCTAGAGGGTGAGAATGATGAAAAGTAGAACAAAATAAAGATAGAGGAAAGGACCTGAAGGTCTGAGTGAAAGGAACAGCAGAGAATGGAGGGAGGGAAGAGGGAGAAGTGGTGAAGGACTGCTGATTGAAAAAAAAGCAGCTCAGAACTGGAAAAGATAAACTGTAGTCGAGGGTTAAACCTCCCACTGTTGCTGGAACCTGCTGAAGGAAAGGCTACTATAGAGCTCTCTTAGTGAGTCTCAGGTTGATAGAATAGAATTATTTAGGTAGTAGAGTGAGTTGCTTTCATTTACTTTCTGAAAAAATTATGAGGAACGTTGTTGCAAAGAAAAGACTATGCTTTTATGTCTCCTCAAAGATGAGTCTTGTAAAACAATTTTATATCATGTTGCAGGAATTCATTAGAACAGTACTGTCCATACCCAAAATTAATGTGAAAACCGGTTCAGTACATTAGCTTCCTATGTTATTTTATCAAGTTTTCTCCAGGAATGTATTGTTTCGTAGGCACTAAACTTTGCTTCTCTGTCAAAGGGGGAATCCCAATCTTTAAAGAGCATGCTCAGTTCTTTTTGCTACATTCCTGTAAAAGCTCAGCACATAAAACTATTGCTATTTCTAACTATTGAGATTCACTAGAAGATATGGCATCATGCCAACAATTGTGTTTTAGCAAAGATAGTAAAATATTTACATTGTGAATGTAAAACTTATCCATATATATATATTAAATCAGAACTGGTTTTACGAGA
>VYZW01050369.1:64725-76127 GCA_013401315.1 Balaeniceps rex
ATCAGATCTTATAGTTGGAGTCACTGGAGTCTAAAAAAGTGTTACGTGTATACGCAGGGATGAGTAATAAGGTCTGTCTTCTCCACCTGACCCCTGTTTTCATGAAACTTAAGATCTCATGTCTTTAAAATTACCCCTCCACCAGTTGAAAGGTTATGGAGGGAAGGGGAAAAGACTAATTTCCTAGGAACCTCCACTAATATGATTACACAAGAATTTATTATAGTGTTATGGCAAAAATTCTTTTATAGCTGAGTATCATGTTTTCCTTCCAGAATCTTGTAGTAAAGGTCTCTTCATAATGCATTGCAAAAACCTTTTGATCACTAGCAGAACAAAATGCCAGCCATAAACAGGAAATCTCTTTATACTCCTAAATAAGAGGTTGCTTATATGTTACTCAGTACATAGTTTTTTTTCATTAGTAGCCCAAACAAACACTGGGGAAAGGTACAATGAAAGGAGAATGAGAAATGGCTTTTCAAAGAAAACAAGAGGATTTCTCTGTGCTGCATAGGCTTTTCATTTATATCGTTAAATATTAAGCAGGGGGACGACCAATGGGAAGTCCATTTGGTAGCANATATTTTCCTGCTGGCCCTGCATTTTAAAAGGGCAGTAGAGGGGCTCTGATAGTATGACCCAGTTATTTGAAAATGGAAAGCAGAGAAAAAATGGGGGAGAGAACTTATCACAATAAAAATGGTTTCTGTGCCATTGCTTTCTGTTGTGAGTGTTCTGACTAGGAGCTACCGAACTGACCAGAGTCCAGGCAGAAAGGGAAAGCAGTGAGCATACCTAAAAGGCAAAAAATTCCTGTTACATGTTCAGCAAATTCTGTATTGGGGGTATGTACCTAGAAGGGACTGTCCAGGGAGAGGGAGAGCTTTAGCCAAAGTTTCTTATGGATTTAACATGGGACACCCAACTCTTCTACATTAAAAAACAAAAAACAAACCCCTCAATTATGTTCCTTTGGTATTTAGCATCCTTTCAGATTTAAAGGAAATCAAGCTATTTCCAGTAAAAACTGAAAAGACTGTGGATTAGTTTGAAGAAGAGTTTTCACTTGTACTATGACCATATTCAGACCCAGGGATATTAATGAAGACTTATCTGTATAAGTCTGGAAAGAAAACTAGAACTAAATTGTGTTATGATTCTCTGGCAATGTTATTTAGATTACCAGGATGTGTTTGTTCACTGTACCTCTCTCAGACATAATGCCTTTTGTTGACATCTATATACTTAAATGAAGAGATGGAATATTCCTATATCTCAGATTATATGGAATAATCAGAAGAATCCAGACATAAATTATTTGCTTTTTGTGGTTAAGACTAGTGAAAAATATTCTTCTTTCAAGGAAGTACTCCAGTATTTCCAGTACTTCGGGGGAAAGTGAGCAAACAAAAAATCCCAAACATGTGCATGCCTAAAGATGTTTAAAAAAACCAAAAACTTTTTCATTATTGTATGTAACATCAGCTGCTTGTGCTTATCCAAAGTCTGTTCTTGCTTTTCTTGTGACTGTAACCTGTTCACAATATAATCTGTATGTAATGTGAGAGAGCGATTTCTTGATAGCAAAGTACCAAATACAAATTTTGTGAAGTACCAATAGGCAGGTTGGCACTCAGTTCCATGTTTGGGACTGACATTCCACAAAACCATTCACCAGGAATTATTTCTATAGCTAGCTAAGGGTGTGTAAACAAAACGTGCTGCAGAACCTGAAACAACTAGAAAGTACTGCTGTTTTCATCCCCCAAATTAAAACTACAACCAATTTCTAACACTTCTAAATGCACTTCTATGTCAGTTTGTGTAACATCTGAACATTCTTTTTCAGTGTACATTAAAAGAGACTGTTTTCAAATTATCCTCTCAATGTAAGTGATGATATTTTGACTACAACTTTTGTACAGGCAAATGATGAGCTGTAAAAATGTAGCTGAGCATCAACTGGTGGCATTTAACAGGGCTCTCTAATTTGAATCTATGTTATGTGTTCTCCATCACAGAATTTGCTGCTGTTCAAAACTATTCAGTCATTTTCACCAGTTCTGGAGATTCTAGGAGAGTTCCTGTTTTGAGGGGATTAGTGTTTGCTCTCACTGTTGCCATACTGACAGCTCAGCTAAAACAAGCTTATTTTAAAAAAGCTGTTTCTAATTCTTAGAGCTGTGAAAATGTATCTCGAAAAGGTGACATGACTGCCACTGATTCAGTGATATGAATCACTCTGAAACTTATTTTGAGAAGTTTGTGCTACCTGCTAATTCCAGTGAGGTTCTAGCTGTGAAACGTAATGATGGCAACTTATGAATTATTTTTTAAAAGCATTTAGAAGCACAAATCCCATTGATTTGGGAATAAAATTTTTGCCCCTAAATTACCAAAGCTCTTGGAAAAAAATTCCAATTAGCTATTTCTCTGCTAATAATTCTAACATAAGTATCCAGGTAATATAATTTTCAAATAATGCAAACCTATCTCATGCCTTTCCTTTGGAAAAAAAGTTTCCAGTTTTTCACTGTAGCTATATGTTGTCTGTTTAGAAAAATACCCTACATTGTTAGGAAGTGCTGGTAGGCATAAAATAATCAGCACAAGGGTCCTACAATGTTTGGACTCGTATTTGTTTGACCTAAAACTGTAGTACAGGACCAAGGCACACCATCACCACCACCACCAGAAGTGAGCTCAGTTTACCCCGCTGCATATCTTGGAGCCTGTAGTTCAGGAGACACATCGCTAGATGGAACACCCTCAAGGCTAATCTGGAGCCCCTCCGAAACAACAGCCTCTTCCGGAGCCTGTGTCTGGCTGAGAAATGGGCTTAGGAACAGGAAAAATTTCAAGTAAGAAATTTTATAATTAGAGTCTAACATTTATCTTATCTGCTTTTGTGTGCACAAAATACAACTTCTATATTAAGATGTAATGTATTTAGAGATTCACCACAGACTCATACAGTAAAAAGAAAATCTTCCCCACAATATAATCATGAAAAATAATCAGACAGCAGGGGAAATAATTATTTTCTTAGGGTTTGCAGAGTGCTCAGAGATTATAATATAAAAGACCATTTAAATTTACATGTTTACTATCTTTGTAACTTCTAACTATGCAAACTTCCAGACCTCAAACTTTATTTTCCTGTATCATTCCATTGAGTAAAATAGAAGCAGGCATCTGAACCACAAATGTTTTTTAACTTCTTGTCTCATTTGGCCAGACACTAGGGGTTCAGAAAACTTAGGTTGATATAGTGTCTTATATGAAAGCTAATGAACACCACTACAGAGTAGTAGAAAGAAGTTCTCCATTTTTAGAAAGACAAAAATAAACTAAGAGGGGGTAATGACACTGAATTTTGAGGTAGACTTTTTAACTAAAAATTAAGAATCATATATAACCACTTGTTTTTTCAAAATTTAGTCTGAGGTTTAACATTCTTATCAGCCTTCTCTGCTGCACGCTGAAAGTCAAAGTTTGGCTGCATCATTTACCTGTCTTGGTTTACTGTTCCCTGCCAAGGGGGCATGATTCAGTCTGACTCATTCATCTGTTAAAATAAGGCTTGTTCCAATATTAACTTGGGCCAAAACAAATCTGACACAGAGTAACAAAACCCAAGTTCACTATCTTTGCAATTTTCTGCAGTTTTTAGCTGAAATTGCTTTCTGGCAGTACAGTTGTGACAATTTAGCATAATCTGGCTCCTCTTTATCAAATTATTCTTGCTTTCTTACAACTGCATGTTACAGAAACATCCTATAATGAGGGGATTTTTGGATTAATAATTTTAAAATAAAAATTATAGTAACAGTTTTATGTTTGGTAATTGCTGTTTTGGTTGTGCAAGTACGAGGTTATACATCACACTGCTTGCCTATTATTTTTTGTACTTTTGAAACCTACAGTTCACTTAAGTGAAAGATGCATTAAGAAAAGATGTGCAACGAAACATTATTCATATTCAAAACACGGGGAAAAAGAATGTATTCTACCTTTTGTCAGCAAAACCATCACTTCTCCCTGCAGGTCTTGTGACTTTGAAGTTTTTCTTTTTTTCCTTAACAAGAACAAAATCCAGTTGTCACTGAGGGACCATAATTCTCTTGCTGGAAACATAATACCATCAGCACCGTAACTGCAGATAATTATCTTTAGAGCAGTCCTGCTATTCACATTTGCCTCAATTGCTGAATATTCATTTAACTAACTTTGTCCACTTTAAACCTCGTGGTTATCTTTTGAGTGACAGAAGTACAAATTATCGCACTGCCTTTTGGTACGTGCACCTTTTAAGCAAATATATTTTGGTTTCACTCAGGAGTTGTCGTGGTTGAAGAGCAAATGACAGTGTGGAGGCAAAATGAATTCAGATAGCAAAACACTTTAATCACAGATGTGATTTTATCAATTACACCACTTCCCTGTCACTTGGAAGACACAACACGCTCTGGGAGAGACAGCGTAGCGGTTCCAGCCATGCACTGCATGGTTCTGGGGTCCCCTGGGCTCATCCTCACTCCCTGAGGTTGGAGAGATGTTCCTGGACTCTGGTGCAGGCTCTTGGGGTTCCCACCCCAGCATCTTTGCTGTACTATGTTTACCTCTTAAGTGCCCGCAGCTACAGGACTGGGCAGCTCCAGGACCTTGCTGATGATCAGCCCCTTCAAGCCACACTCATTTCCTGTTTTGCTGTTCCATCTTTGGAGCTCACCATCTGCTTCTTTGGACACTTCTGGACATGTCTGCACTGTAGTTCAGGACATGTGGTTGATCATAGTTCATCTACTACAGCAAAAATTTAAAAGTACATGGGCTTATGCTAGCAGCGATGCTGACTAGCGCTAACTCATGCTAACAGCTACAGGAATCCTGTCTGTGTTACAGAAATGAAACATTTTCTTTGCCTCTTGTTAAACGTGTAGCTTATGCAGACAGAAGGGGCCAAACATGACATTCTGGTTATGCTGGAAAGAGAAAACATGTATCCACCTCCCACTGAGAGGCTCCTCTTAAAATTCAAGCATACTCCATTTCTAAATACCTTTCCTTCTAAATGCAGTAACTAAACATTTTCCAAGTCACACCTACACTTACTAATCTATCCCTAGAAGGCCACTGGGAGTTCACACCTCATCCTCTGTCTTCTAATTAAAAAAACCCATCATCAACACAGCCAGGGGAAAGCGCTGTCTCTGCTCAGCACCCACTGAAACCAACAGTTAACTCTCAGGACAGACATGCCTATACCTTAGCTCGTTAGGCCAAGTTCAGGAAAAGTTGTAACTACACAATGGGCAAAAAGCTGCCAACTGTAGTCTTGGTTGGTACATTTAAAGCAAAATACCGTTACTTTGTTGTACAACATACAGCTAAGTATTTTCTTTTTACTACACTGAAAACGGGCCAGCTGCCTGATTCAGCATTTAGAAGTGTGGTGAAAGGGTGTAAAATTGATCTTATTTTCTTGTCACTCTGTTACTAAGTGAAAATAAAAGGGAGGAAAGAATTTAAAGGGAGCAAATATATTAATATACTGAGACTATGCTGAATTTACTTACTTGAACTTTGCAATACTGCATTCCAGCTGCAGCAATCAAAACAGGTGACTGATGTAAAAGGAGGGGAAAAACATGCAAAAGCGCAAGTCTTGTTTAAAGGCTCTATGTAAATCAAACATAGCCAGATCTTGCATGCCCCACGATTTCAAATTAAAAAGCAAACAACTTTTTAAAGGAACTTAAAAATACCAGGCAGTCTTCATTTTTAGCACTCTGGATTTAAAGGTTTATAATAGAGAGCATCATGCTACAAGAGATACTAAAAGAAAAGCCAACCACTGCATTTTGATTGTGTAAACTTAAATACACAAAGACTGAAATTGCTGGTACACACGAAGTAGCAGGTATTATTCTAAACCAGATATTTAAGACTACTGAAATTCAGTTCAAGATGGTGAGATAAGTTGAGCTATAACTGGACAACACCTCTTTGAATCAGAGCTTTTTCTCTAAGAATAGAAGGCAAGGTACTTTTATGTATTTTCACCTTTATTTAACAAGCACTTGGGTTCTTTTTCTCTGAAGATTTTCATTCATTTTATCTAGTGAAACCATTCAGTTCTGTAAATAGGACTGAAGTCTGGGCAGGTTGTGCATCTCTCGAAATAAAACCCAGGAAATGGTGGATTTTATGCATCAGTATTTCAGTATGCATCAGTAGTTTTTCTAGACTGCTTCACGTACATAAATAGAGCACATCAAAGTACCGTTTCTTTCTACATGTTTATATTTGGACCCCAACTGCCATTTGTGCAAACCATTCTCATTTTGGAAGAAAGAGGCTTTCTTCAATTGCAGAACTCCATCAAATACCATTTACCTGCAATTCTGATGTGTACAGGGGATTACACAAAATGCAGTGCTTTCTCACAGCTATTATATTAAACTCTATTCCAACTACAAGATTCGATAATATTACCAAAATTAAGTTTACGTTTTGGAAGGGGCTTTGATTGCAAGATGTCCACTCTTCCAGACTTTGCAGCTTTCTGGAATGAAACAAACAGCTCACCGAAGCACTAAAAACATATTTACACTTGGTTTGCTTTAGTTGAACCAAGATGAATAAGAGTCATAACGGTAGTATAACCATGAAGCAGGTCATCCTTTATGTCATTACATTCTCTTAATACGAAATTCCCAGTAACTATTCGATCACATCCTATTTCCCCATGTCCAAAAAAGCCAAAGAGGGGAACGTTTGGAAAAAACTTCCTAAATGCATCTGCCTCCATATTCCTTTTGGTTTTATAATGCCGATACCCTCTGCCAACACACGCAAACATGAAGCCAATGGTGTTGCGCTCGGGGATGTTTGCTGCTTTGAGACGCTGCATGGCGGCTTCTGCTGTCCTCTCATCAGCTACGTCCTGGTCTAACAAAACCGTGGCGCTCTGGATCTGAGGACCGCTGAAAGCCAGCCCAACCACACCGCAGGCATCGCCAGGCTGGGCATTGGTACTGAAAGGCAACAGGCACTGAGTTAGAGAACGTTCCAGGAAGACCACTTCCAACCTGAATAAACTTCTGCTGTGGCAGAAGTAGATTTCAAAGCAGACCAACATCCTAGTGATTTTGAAAGCCACCCATAGTTAAAAAACAAACCAAAGACTTCAAATTTTAGCAACCTTTTTTTTTCTTTAGCAACCTCTCACAAGGAAAAGCTTTCACATCCATTACCAGGGATTAAGCGTAAGCCTACCTTTCAAATACATGCCAAATTCAGCAGTTTGTGTATGTCACGGCTCTGTAATTCCAACTAAACTTTTAGTTAAGCTTAAGACAAGCAAAGATACTCAGCATTTACACATCAAACCAGGGCAGCAGCCAGTGATGGCTTCAGATTCATGCTGCTTTAGGTCTCCTTGGTTGGCCAGGACATGTTGGTTTTAGTACTTACCTACTTATGCTTTATTAGCAATAATTTAATATGTGGTTGGCTCTCTTATCTGGAGTAATGGTGCAGCTAGTGTACATCAGATGCAAGAATAATGTTGGTATTACTATGGAGTCCAGACCTACGCTGGCATGAGAGGAGCCTGCGGCAATGTCTGCACTGCACACCCCAGCCGGCAAGTCAGACGGCACAAAGGGCTCGCTCTCCCTGTGCAGCAGAGCAGCTGGAGCAGGTGGAGCCCAAATCTGTCCTGCAGGGATCCTGGTGGAGGGAAGGGGTTTAAGCTAGATGAGGTCTAGCCTGGTCCTGTGAGTGCCATGTCCTTCAGCAGCAGCAGTATATTAGGTGTGCTCCTGGGGCACAGTCCTGTTTGCATGTTCAGCTACTGCTCTGTAATGTGAACCAAAACGAGGTTGATACAGAAACAAAATGTTCACATAAATGGTCTCTGTCACGACAAGTGTTAATTTATCTGCAAGCCAGAGAGTAAACACAGACTGCAACAAACACACATAGGGTATCTGAAGCTGGAAATCTCCTTCACAGTGGGCTTCTCCTAGCTGGATTTCCAGAATCCAATTTGTACCACAGTCATACAAAGCTTCCAGCTTTCCTGGCTAGGTAACAGTGTAGCAGTTGGACTTTATTCTCTTAAAAAAAAATTACCATTTTACTACTGTTAATGGGCATTTCTAATATGACATAACTAAAAGGCTATGGCTTCTGCAGCATTTCTCCCATTTAAAATCTTCTTTACAATTTACCTTGAAAAAGATACCTACTTCTCAGAGGTCAGTGATGTAAAGCTCTCTACTTGTCCCCCAGCCAGGATGATACTTTTCTCATTCAAAGGATTGACTATTTGATGAAGAAATCGAGTCGCTCCAGACTTCCAGGAATTGTAGCCAAACAGAAGAACCACCCGGAGATCTGGGTTATTCTTCAGACCTAAAAAGAAAAACACAAACACCAATCCTCTTATTTTTAAATCCTGATCCCTGAGGTCCAACCACCCTAGTCTCCCCTCAAATAATACGTCACACCTTTAGCAATTCCATTGCTGCAACTGGGAACACAAGACACAAGTTGCCCAGGCATTCAAGAGCTGGGCTGCATTCCCCACATAAGTCAGAATTTCTGAAAAGAACCTAGCAAGGAAAAGAAGACTGCATCTGCTTCCTCCAGCTTTCAACTTCTTTAGCAGAGCATTTGAGTTTTATCACAGCCTCTGAAGGCACAGCTCTTCAGTTTTACTTGGCAGCCTTAATTGTCCTTTTAGAGATAAGAACTGAGCGTACAGGTTATTCAACAAAAACCACAACACAGTAAATAGCTTTAGCTGAAAATTAAATACATTACATACATCAGCCAGTTGCTTATCCCAAGGCAGAAACTCCCAGGTTTCTAGAAGACCCAAGAAACCCTCATTGTATTACTCTTCATAAATGATATACCCTACTGAGGACACAACATGAGGAATGTAAACTGTGTTTACTGAAATATGCTGTCTTCTGTTCTACCTTTCCTTGCTACAACACCTCACTTAGGCTCTAAATGCAAAGTTATTTTGGAGAAGGAGAGAAGCAGCTCCTCCCCACTCGCTTCTAAACTGTAGCGATGGGAATCATTCCCAATAGCACAAACTCATTTATCGTTATTTTTAACCAATTAGAGGTTGCTCAGAACCTAACAGCTCCCTCTGAACAGCTCCACTCGGAACCTAACTAAGGTAATCTGAGATCAATATTCAGAATAACTTAATACTCCAGAGAATTGTAAGAACAGAGATGCGTAATTACCAGTTGCAGCCCTAGAGAGCCACAGTGTGGTCCTTGAATGCTGTCAGCACAGAAGGTGTTGCTTCCATGCTGGCGCCTATGAGAGCAATACAACACTTCACAAAAGCCAAAATAAAGGGGAGAACGAGGACATACCTGCTTCAGCAAATTTACTTTCATCAAAGACCCTGTTCTTCAAGTCTTTTGAAAAATGGAAGGTATGAATTTTCACCCCATCAATTTTGGGAAACAACAGAGCAAACCCAGCTTCGCCCTCTTCAATTTCCTGAGGTTGATTGCTGCTTGAACCCATAGGGGTAACTACAAAGACACGAAACCAGACATCTTGTGTTCAGTGATTCTAATACTTTCATCTACACTGTAACACAGATTAAAAGAGACAGAACAGCTTAGACAATGCGAAATACGATAGTTAATTTCCATAACAACATATCTAATTGACAACTGGTGTGGTTTTCTGTTGATGTTTTGGTAAGATGAAGCATGCAGGAGTCCTGCTGGCTATAGATCATGCTGAAGTCACTTCAGACAAGGAGACATGGATGTATTTGGACACTTCCCCCCAGACACACCAAATATAAATCAGTTGGAAAACAAGCACTGCGCAATACAGCTGACTCAAGCCTTCCTGCCCACCTCTGCAGGTACACAAACACTCAGATTTTTAAGGACAAGTGAAACAGGGAAAGGTGTTATATAAGTGTGTGATGACAGTATAAAGCAAACTGACACAAATATTAGCAGTGTGTTATTGAATTATGCTAGTGACAACAATCAAATACCCTGCTTGTGCTATGGGAAGATAATTTAAGGCGAGAAAGTAGGAAAAAACTTCCTAATGATAAAAAACGTGAAGCACTAGAAAAAGACTGCTAAGGGAGGCTGTAAATTTTCCATAGTTACTGCGTATGCCTCCTGCTAGACCATAACAAACAGGGACATACTGAGGATGCCCCGTACAATTAGTCACAATGTGACTCTGAGAAATATAGATAAATCCAAGAAACATTCAATAATTACATTTAGGTGCCAGGAAAAACTGCAATAAGTTGCCTGCTCAATTAAATCAGCCCTTTTAATTATAACTGCATCACGTGAAGTAAGAATTTGAGCTCCACATGACTTAGCAGCAACACTCTGAACTCCCTAAAAATTTAAGCTAGTACTGAACAAGGTGAGAGAACAAGGTGAGAGAACAAGGTGAGAGAACAAGGTGAGAGAACAAGGTGAGAGAACAAGGTGAGAGAACAAGGTGAGAGAACAAGGTAGTCGCTGTGAAAACTGTCCCGTCAGTCTGCAGGATTATGCTTTCAAAAACGTACGAAACTGAGATAAACAGGAACCAGAAGAGACGTGCGATACACTGGACACCTTCAAGCTGATCTCTCACCAAATCACATGTTTTCCTCCTACCTACAATCCCTGGGGTGACCAGTCCAAGAACCTGACATCGCTTTGGCAACAATTTTTCTAGCGCAATTGCTGTTTCTTTACTGTTTCTTTTCCTGGCTGTTAAAAAAAAAAAAAGAAGAAAAAGCAGAGAGAAGTAAAAATTAGTTGTTCCGAACAGTACTGGAGCAAACCTTGCAGCCAATCCCATCCTATTTAGCCAATGCTGCCCATCAGCGGCTGCCCCGTTAACAGCATAGCAAATCTGTGCTAATCGGTAAGAGCGCAGGACTACTAGCACCCAAACAAAATCAATATCCTCCAGAGAGCGGGAAAGGAACTCGCCCGTGTAAAATATCATGCAGCTACAAGCTGTGTTTCGCACCACAGATGTAAAACCGTGCGGTGGCGGTTTTTGCAAAAGATTTACTTTCCCTTGAAGTTCAAGTTCAGAGAATTCCCTGTCAGCTGACTTTCCTCCAGGCGCTGCACTTGCATCCCAAGCGCTTCTTGAAGCGGGAGCGAGTCACTTCGGGGTTTACCTTTCTTTTGCTCGTGACACTCCTCGTGCCCGCTGAACGTTTCAGCATCCGCTATGTAGAGCACGGTTTGCGGCAGCACATGCCCCTTCTGGAAAAAGAGGGGAGAAGCCGCAGGGCTGCGCTGCCGAACCGGCCGCGCCGCCGAACCGCCTCCGCCGGGCCCCGCTCCGCGGCGGGGCGGCAGGGGAAACCG
>VYZW01050369.1:76626-103743 GCA_013401315.1 Balaeniceps rex
CCCGCCCCGGACCAGCACGGACACAGCGCGCTTCTTAAAATGGTTTTTATTCATAAACTTGATGCAAGTTTACAAATTCCTGTACATTGCCAAGTAACTCTGCAATGAGAAATGGAACCCAAACCAAAGCATGCGCCGGAGGTGCGGGGTCCGCCTGCGCCGCGCCCGCGGGCTGCCGCCGCAGAGAGCCGCCTGCACCGGCCCCTCTTCCCTTCAGCGCTCGGCTGCCGGGGTTTATACAAATACCGGTACAACCACGCAAGCAGAAAGGCTGGGAAGTCACCCACCGTACATTTGAAACAATACGTTTTTTGGAAGTAGTGCCAAACCTCTCCCATCGTTTCTTTCGAGCTAAAAACTGGATCTAGAAGCAAATGCACAAGGACCCGTGGGTGCCTGATAGAGAAAAGAGCACAAAGTTGATAGTCAACTAAAAAAACATAACAAAAACATGCTTCTGCGCTTCTAAAAAGTGCTTAATCCATGGTACACACCCTTAGCTCGGCCCCAGAGGGGTGCAAAGGCCTAATGATGAGTACTACAACCAAAATAGAATCGATTTAGGTAAGGCAATGAAATATGGTGTAATTACACAGACCCAGATTCATTTCCTAATAGAGAAAGAACGGTTCCCATTAGTCTCTCAATAACAAAACCACCGTCATGACTATGGCAACATTTCTTAAGCCTCTGAATCAGATGATGAGTTTTTGTACTTTATTGTAGCTTTTATATAAAAATTTTTCATCAAGGACTTTCGATTTGTGCCAATCACTTTATAAGTTCATTAGTTTACAAATGATTGCAACAACCCGTTAATAAAATGGAACACCTAAAAAGGCTTTTAGTACTTTAAATAACTTCAAGCTTCATACTGTGGCTCTTCTTGTTAAGGAGGTTGAGCCAACAAGTAGCAGGAACAGCCCAGCAAGTTCTGATGCCCCAGTGGAAGTGACTAGGTTACAAGGTTTTATTGGCACAGCCTTGCTCTGCTTAAACAAAACAAACAAACAAAAAAAGAAAACAAAACTAAAAAAACCAAACCAAACCAAAAAATTAACATAATCTAAACAAAGAGCATCTTTTCCAAGAAACAGTTCATATTCTCATACAGCCATGGAAAAATGTTTAATGACTTAACATACATGTGTTTTTCCTATATCATTAATTTGGAAATACTACAAATGCTGTCATTTTAGACCAGAAAAACTACTGTGATTTGCAAGACCTGACATTTCCTAAAACAGTATTAAACAATGTATTAAACTTCTTGGCTTTAAATGAAACGATACAACGCAAGTCTCTGCAGTCTGCATTTTGCAAAAGGTAAGAAATACACAAAAGTGTGTGAACAACTCGATCCTATTGTATGATCTTTAGTAACTCGATAGCCTGCTGTAGGGAGCTTATGCTTTCAAATAAAAAAAAAGGGAGAAGGGAGGGCGTGGCCCAAATATGCTTAATCCATAAGAACAGATACGGCAAAGGCCCAAACTGCTCAGTCCAGATACCTAAGAAGAGCGGAATGGTAAGGCTGTAACTTATACTTTACATGTCAGTTGACAGATTATCCACTAACTTATCTAATAGCTAAAGTCTTCAGTACGGCTGTTATAGGGGCTCTCATAGCTTGAGTCTGTGTGTTGGAAAACATAAAAAAGAGCTTGTTTTGTTGACATTGGTCCAGGTATACAACGGTCCTCACTATTAGCCATCTTCTTTTGGAGGAGTGTACCAGCCTGTGGAGAACAGAGAAATGCGTTAGGTACCGACACTGCTACGTCAAGATGATCTTACCATCTGACTCTGAATTTGTGGGAGACGGAAGCCTACTCCGGCTCCTCCCTCCCTCTTAAAGTAGGCCAGCTCAGTGAGGCCCAGTGCCCTGAACACTAGTGGTCTGCAGTGGGAGATAAAGCACGTGGCACATTCCAGGATCAGACCCAGTATTTGGGCGTGAAAATTAAATACTTCCAAGTTTGGGTTTTTTTGTGGCAGCAGCTATCCTGAGTTGGACAAGCTGGACATCAACAGAGGAAGCTGTTGAAGGAGGAACACTGCTATAACAAAAACAAATGGAATATAGGTAAAATCCCCAAGTCTTCAAGCCACTTAATGCACAGACATACAAACATGGGATACTTATATATAAATCCTGCCTTGCATACTGAAGAGTTAGGCACACACAAGCATTTGAACGGTTTATCCTACTTCTGCAAATCTTGCTGTAGGAATGGGCTCCAAAGTGTCAGTTGAATAACTTGCCTCCTGATAGGACTTGGCACATTTAGCAGTTGAATCATACCCAATCAAATGTGCATATTTTTTTCTAGCCACCTCCAGATCTCCAACCTGAATTGTCCCAGCCACTATTGTAAAAAAATCCTCTAAGTTTTTGTACAGCGAGTACAGGGCTATTTATGTTGTCCCAGGGAACAGGTAGCAGCTAAAAGTTAAAGACACCTTTTGCAGCAGCAATAGATGCTGTGAATGCTTTGTGCACTGACACAGCAGTAATCACTGTAGTCAAGGCTAGCATATAGCTAGAAGTAAACAGACAGCCATGCTGGATTTGTAGCAAACTAAAAAAGACCAAGGTACCAAATTCTGCTGACTACTTTTACATAACATGTAAGCAAGTCACTTAAACCTTTTAAAGCCTCAGGTCATTTGTTGTCTTCTCATCCTGGCACAATGAATGCAATTATACCTGAAGCACTTGAATACTTGTTTTATGCAGCTGAGACACCATTAGCTGGCTTCAAATAGGATAAAAAATAAAAATTTTTTATCTCCCATTTCTATTGCACAGTTTTCCAGTCAGCGCACTTCACTTGGACTTTCTGAATTTTTATTTTTAGTCTCTGGTCTTTCTTTCCACTTTATCTCTTCCTTAATGATTGCTACTACAAAGGTTTTGCCACATTGAAACAAAGTCTTTCGGGGAGCAGGGGAAAGAGGCAAACTTCCAGCAGGTACTTCCCTAACAAATACCACACCTTAAAAGCTACAGTAACAATGAAGTTACTAGATCAACTGGCTAAAAATGAACTTGAACTACCTTTCAAAAGACAGTAGGAACACATGGAACATTGCTATATTTGTGTAAGCTGGAAAAGTCTCAATGATTGTTAGTCAAGTTACTTTAAGCACGATTGTCTCCCTAGTGCAAGACGAGAAAAAGGAAACACCATTTATGGTCTTCCCAAGCCAACATAAGACACTCTGGCACTTAAAGTTTTACTGCGGCCAAATACCAATTCCCAGGTTGCTGTGCAGACAAGAACAAAGTCACAAGAATATACATACCATTTTTCTCATGTATTTGTACTAGTGACTTATAGGACTGCTGTGCTCTTGCTAGATTATATTGATTCTGAAAGGAGAAAAAAAACGAACATAAAAAACCTGCATCTAGACATGCGGAACTTAAAAACGGTCTTACAAAGAAACTCTACAGTGGGCTTACAAATAAAAACCATGCACGATGTTACAACATTCCTGGCTTTGAAGTACAAGATCTTCAAGACAAACACCCTTATTTTCTCATTTCTCCTCCATCATAATGACGATTATTTGTATGCCCCTGCTGCTGGAAAGGCCCTTTATTGGAGGGTTCAGAACCTGAGGTAAGTCAGAAGTGTGTGCAACCGGAAGGGCAGGCTTCAGGCAATCCCCACCATAACTCTGTCTTGCTCAGCAGACCAGTTACCAGGTTAGACAGAATTGTGATCAAAAACTTTTACATCTTACCTAGTTCATTATCCTTGAATCAGTACTTAAAAACTGGCATCCAAGTGACAATTTCATTGACTTAAATATTTAAACATCCTTTGAAAATAGCATTTAGTACTTCAAAGTCTTTTAAGTTACGGTCTGTTACCAGCATGCACACTTGAACTGAATTACAATTTTGATTAATGCTGAATGGCTAGCTCAGAAGTATTTGCATGGTATTATTTTTCACCCTCTCATGAAACTTTGCAGTCTGGTAAAAGGAGAACTTCTTAACATCAGTGTATGTGATCCTAGTAGGCAGGCTGCTGTCTACAGCCCTTCTCAGAGCTGGAATTTCCAAATCCTCCCTATTCCCAATTCTGAATCCTCCTTCGCTCCCCACCCTCACCAATACAGGGATAGTACGAGTCCAACTACTTACATACCCTGCCCATCCCAAGGTTTTATCCTCCTCATACATTCATCATTTCTTAACAAACTCATAGTTAACTGCCAATAAAATACTCATACATGCAAGAGACATCAAGATAAATCAAAATGCAAATATATTTGCAATGACAATTCTGTCACTAAGCATCCTCTATGCAGGTCAGCAAAGAAATGGAAGCCTAACAGTAATTTGTGTAATTGATATGCACAGCACATTTACCTTATTGGCTCCAAAATGTACTCTGGCTTTTCCTTTGACTAAAGTGGCATTGATCTGCATGATGACTGATTCTATTGAATAGGCACTGCTCCAGCCCTGGAGGAGGAAGAAAATATTTCTACATAACATGTACTTGCTTCTTGTGCTCACCTTCCAAATCTATTTTAAAATGTGTGCTTTGGGATTTTTTTTGTTTTCCCTGCACTCCAGTTTTAGTTTTAACTACTTGGTTTCAGTTAACAACTTTCATTTTCCAGAGAAAATCTGGAAAGTGGTATACAGTATTAGTACTAAGAACCTGTAGGAAAAATGGAAAGGCTGAATCTCACATTTCCAAAATACAGCCAGACAGAAACAAGAGCTCCATTACTACACCATTTACACATTTTCAGCAATGTCGCAACAGAAATGACAATTTTGTCTTGTAAGAAGCAGAAAAGACTGCTATCTAATGAAGCCATTGAGTGAGCTATGACAATTTTGCTCCCATGAATATTACTGCTTCTCTCTGGCATTGCTTTGCCTTCCAGGGTTCACAAAAGTTTCTGCCAGAGCCTGCAAATAAGTTACTTCATTCATTTACTTATGATAAAGAGAAAACCGATCACTCTGTCTACACCAAGTGTCATCTATGCCTAGAATCTTCTGCATTCCTCACTTCTCCAGAGCTGACTTCATGCAGTAGCAGAGGCTTCTGGAAAAGAAAACAATGTGTCTTGCTCCTCAGAACTCACTCTTTACAATGGCTTCCTCCCAGAAATTCTGAGAATTCAAAGTTGACGTGCTCTCACTTCCTGCCTCTTCCTCAGACCTCCTGTAAGCCATCCAAGGCAGAAAAGAAGATCTTACCCAAGATCAGCAAGGCAAATCTTGTGGAACTGAGGTTTGTTCCACTATTTTCCCTTTGGAATGTGTAATTTATTCCACACAGGGATTCTTCTACCCAGGGGAAATACCTATTTTCATTACTTTAAAGCATGCTTTATTATTATCCAGATAACAGAGTCTGTGTTCACCTGTTTAGTAAGAAGTTCCATGCATAATGCACCTCCACCTAGGACATACCTAGAAACAAAGGTGGAAGAAAATATATTTGACATCAGCAGTTAGTAAAAAGACAAAACTGTTCACAGCACTTTAAAGCTCTTGCAGGCTAGTTTGTTAAATTTTTTATTCACATAAAGCTGAAATGCCCTTTAACTAGTAAAATATCATAACTAGTTAGACATATTATACTTATGCAAAGAAGATTAGCACTCTGAGACACTCCCGCCCCCCCCCCGCCAAATTTCCTTTGCTAACTACACTTAATTAACATCAGTGACCAAGCTAGTCTGCACAACTGCTTACACAAATGTACACAGACCATGAAAAAAGGAAGGTTGCTTTTTATGGCTACACTATGTATATGTCGTACTGATGTGTAGTTATTAAAAAAACACAAAACCAAAAAAACCCCAAAACCAAAAAACAGATTCACTTCTGTAAAGAAATTTAGCACAATTCCAAACGATGTAGGTGCACCTATAAATCAAAATTGTAGACAAATGACAAAGCAGATCTTCACTTGTTCTTTTCCTATAAACCACTTCCTAATTTCAATAACACTTCATCATGCATTCTGCTGGCTGGGACTCAGCAGTCAGCATGCCTGGTCATCACAAAACCTGGACTGAGGGGGTAGAATTTACCACTCCAAAAATGTAGTCTCCCCTATGATCAAGATGTTCAAACAATGTAGATCTGTATGACATTCATAGGGAAATGGTTACTGAAATCCAAACCTTCTGGGCCATTCTTTCTTTCATTCTCCAAAGAAGTCCAAGTACAACAAAACCAGAATCCAAATGAGTTTTCTGGTGTCTGGCACTGCTTGTTTACTTTTTTGGTACCAGCAACCCTCATGGACACTATTTAACTGCACTAATCATTTCTTGAATGCAAAAAAGACACACAGCAATTAAAACCAAATCAGAATCAGCACCAGCTATCACAGACTGCATTTTCAAACATACAGGTATAATTTTGTGTCAGCAGGAGATGCATAGAAGTCTTGGGAGGCAAATTTAATCTTCTCTCCATGGATATACACAAGCTTCCACTCTACAGACAGCACTTCAAACATGTTTTAGAAGACTTTTGGAGCACGGTGTCAATTAAATTTAGTACCTTTGGATTACCATTTGAGGAGATTTTAGACAAAAACTTTATGCCAGTGTTACCAGCAAAAGAGGGTCAGTTAAGACTGCACAGCAAGTTTAAGGCAACACAAGGGATCAAGACCCTTTCAAAGCACTAACTCAAAACACCCTACTATTCTGAACAACAGGAGAAGTAACAGCAATGTTAACCATGCACAGACAGGCCAATTCTTAAACATTATGGCAGGCACAGAGTCTTTCAAAGCTGGACACAATCTAAGCAATTTGAAGAGGAATTGCATCTGGCTGGAATATGCACCCAGCTGTTTGGCTCCTATTGGTTCCTATTAGTTCATTAGACTTCCTTAAGAAGCAAGTCTCCATATCACACTTTGAGCTCTTCACCAAACTCAAGGTCTACAGCAGCTCATGAATATACATTTAGGGGAAATTTCTTGAAGTCTACATACATGGTAGTCTCAAAATATTCCCTGCAAACCAAATCAACCAATCTCAAGTTGTAACATTTTCACCACAAAGTAAAATTTCTGTAAAGCAACTCAAACCTACCCTCCTGTGAGCACAGGAGATACCACTCGCACAAAGGGAGGATCAAAAGGGAAGTTATCCTGAAAAGCATAACAAAAAACAGGTTAAGAATGATACTGTGACAGTGCTTTCCTAACCAGGAAGTATTTCAATAGCCTTATGTGGCAAATCCAATTTAAAGCAGTAACATTTTTCCGTTCTGTAAAAGTTACATTTCCACAGTACTGGCTAAAAAGCAATCTTTGGGAAGCTTTAGTGCCACACTTAAAGTTGCACCTTTTTTTTTTTTTTTTTTTTTCCTTTTTTATGCTACACCTCCATCTTTACGCAAGTAACAGCTGAGGGTCATTTCAGTCACTGTCTACAGTAAGCAACAAGCTTAACCCCAGAATTTCTTCCCAGAGACACATACCTTAAAAGAGAAGTTGAGTAAAATGTATTCTACACCTTCTTTTTCTTTTAAGACCTGAAGATCACTATGCAGTGGGCTATCAGGATCAACTCTATAAAAGAAGCAGGGGGGACACCCTGGATAAAGTTAATATTTTCACTACCTGTAAATAGCAATTACTCTTAAAGAGCTCCTTTATGCATTTGTAGTTTACAAACTGTAATTTGAAGTGAACTGTAGAAAACTCTTGCTCCCTTTACAAAGTAAACACTTTGCCATGAGATCAGCATGGAAGCTTGCTGCAATGCACTACATTTTCAACGCTATTCCCAAGTGTTATTTGAACATAGTTAGCACAAAATGACCTGTTTATTTGAAAACAGCAATTTTAATTCTCTTCAGTTCACTGGAAATGTATGTCCCAAGGTGGGTGGGGGGGAGATTTTAACAGGAAGACTGTCGTGATCTATTTTTCAGTACACAGTTAGTGAATCCTTTATGGAATATGTGGTCACAGTTCTGTATCAGCTGTTAAAAGTAATCTGCATCAGCGGAAGTACTAAAGCCAGCAGCTTCTGCTCAGCAGAATTTCAACAATCGTTTGTTGCAAAATGCTGGTGGTAAGCAGCCTAAACATTAATTCAGACACTACTGGGTTAATCCCACCCGGGCTCTGACATCCCAGCAGCTTTTTTAAAAGAGACTAGTCAAAAAATGCCTGCAGCAAGCCAAATGCAGGTATTAAACAAAATGATGGGCTATTAAATCCAATCCTCTGCTACAGGTGAAACCACAAACTTATTAGATCTCATTTCAGAATTACTTGGGTAGCTTGTCCCCATCCTACCAACAGGAAGCTGTTTCAGAAGAAAATCTCCCAATGCTTAGAAACCTATCATTTCCAGCCTAGCTTGTATTAGGCCAGTTCAGAGTTATTTGTTCTAGTAACAATACTGTTCCTTAGGCAAATGGGCTCTTTTCTCTCTGATGTTTACCCCCTCAACTAGTCTGCACACAGTTCATTTGTTTTCAGACACTTTTTGCTGGTATAAACAAACACAATACTTCTTATCTTCTCTTAGACATTCTGGAAGCCGTTTGCTGCATGCACTCCATTTTCTCTTTCTTGAAGGCAGAAAATCAGACCTGTTCACAGCACTTGAAAAGAGATTTCAAATCACTGCACAGTGGATTGAGCACTTTGTTATAGAAGCGCTCGATAGACAAGGCCTCCTGTAATATGGCACAGATTTTTCTGAAACACGTCATTCCTGCCATTTTCAGCTTCCAAACGTTCACATGCCTACGATTACACTAAGAAGGAAACAAAACTGTATTTCAGCAGCTGGCGACATAGTCGTACAAGTCTTACCACTAGGACAAAGCAACAATTCCTATGGGCAGGTCAACTATTGTGCTGAAACAGCTTATGTCCTTACACTTATTCACCATGACATATCTGAACTGATGGAAGTTCTTCAATCTCTTGCCATCTTTTGCAGCCACCCAGCCTAGTTTGGATAGGCTTTTCCTTCCTACAGGTTATCCTGTAGGATGATGGCAGATGATCCCATTACCAGGAATAATTTCAATATAATACCTCTAGAATTCAAGTTATTGGACTATGCACACAACAAGATGAGTCATCAGCTAGTACACACAGTGAAAAGCAGTACATAAGAGAAGACAAGTTATATAAGTCTTAATTGTGTTATACCTAAAAGTTTCAGTCCTATGTGTCTGCTCAACTGTAGAAATAAAGAACTAATGACACTCGGAGAGTTCTGTTCCTTCTTACATCTTGAATGAAACTAGAAGTTGCATTTTCTTGAAATTAAAAACAAACAAACAAAACCAAACTAAAACCATCCAGACAAAAACTCTAGACAAAAAATTTCATCATTTAAGGTTTCGTATTTTGGAGTAGTTTTGGAAAGAGAATTGAACAGTAATGAAAGTTATGGTAATACACACTGTGTTGGCTGTGCAAAGAGGGTTTGGTTTTTTTGCCAGCTCAGTTACTACAGTTCAATCTCTGTACGCATTTCTGTATACCAGAATTGTAGCCACCACACACTATTTTATGTCTGGCTAGAGATTCTCGTTTGTCAAAAGTAAGAATCTCTGCAATAGTAAAACGGATTCTTCAGAACATGGAAAAAACTTTAATAACTTACTTTAGAAGCTTAACATGCCATTCATACAAGCTGTCATTTACCAGTTCCACTGAATATATCCCTGTAGAAATATTAGATAGAATTAATTATGCACTAAAAGTTTAACAAGGTAAAATTTAGCAACAACATTCTTTGCTTTTAAGTACAAATACTGTCAGTAGATGTAAGCAATAGATAAGATGCTGAGACACTGATACTGAGGCACATCCTTCCTCCAATAGCAGAAGCACTTCTGAACAACTACAAGGAAAAAAGTTCTTTTGCTTCTATAAAAAAATTCCACATGAATCAAAATGTTTTTCTGACATCTAACCATTGCCCCGCTCCAGTTCACCTTCAAACTTTCCACAGCTACAACTCCAGCTTGCTTAGTACTCAGTGTATTTTATACCCAGTACATGACCAACACGCTTTTAAAACACTTAACACACAGTCTGAGTATGCACCATTGTATTTCAGAGGTTCTCGTCAGTATTGGCAAACCAGGATAGGACACTGGACAGTGTATGGTGTATGAAACCCAAAAAAAGAAGATACTGCATTGGATGAAGCACATCCCCAACAGTTGACCAAAGAAGTCAGAAAGATGTATCAAAAAATAGCTGCCTCTGGAAGCCAGCTGGTGATTTTCAGTGGTCTGTTTGTTTTAAGCATGTTACACAATAGTTATACATTTCATTCAAAGGGAAGGATGAAAGGTTATCTGCCATTTTCTTGTATATTCAAGCTGCTTCTCTGCAGAAGGTCACAAGCAGCCCAGGAAAAAGCAATAAATCTTTAATCATCAGACAAGATTTAGAAAATGGTATCAGTGATGTTCAAAAGTCTAATCTCTTCCACCACAGACTATTCATGCATATACACTAAACAACTATGATTAAACATGTTACCTGGGCTAATATTTAACAGCATATCTGTTGGTGACGTAATTATTTGGAAGACACGCAAATCAGGAATCTGCCTAGGATTTCTGAAGGCTATACAACCAATAGACTGCAGTCACCACATTCTCTCCAAGGAATTACAGTATTCATTTCTGAGTTTCATTATTCTAGAATACATTGTCTTGCAGTTTGTGGAGGGTTGACCCTGGCTGGATGCCACATGCCCACCAGAGCTGCTCTATCACTCCCCTTCTCAACTGCACAGGGGAGAGAAAATATAACGAAAAAGCTCATGGGTCAAGGTAAGGACAGGGAGATCACTCAGCAGTTACCATCATGGGCAAAACAGACTCGACTTGGGGAAAAATCAGTTTAATTTATTACCAATCAAAACTGAGTAGGATAATAAGAAATAAAACCAAATCTTAAAACACCTTCCCCCCACCCCGCCCTTCTTCCCAGGCTCAACTTCATTCCCGATTTTCTCTACCTCCTCCCCTACCTGAGCGGCACAGAGGGACGGGGAATGGGGATTGCAGTCAGTTCATCACACGCTGTCTCTGCCACTCCCTTCCTCCTCCAGGGGAGGACACCTCACACGCTTCCCCTGCTCCAGCGTGGGGTCCCTCCCATGGGAGACAGTTCTCCACAAACTTCTCCAACGTGGGTCCTTCCCATGGGCTGCAGTTCTTCACGAACTGCTCCAGCGTGGGTCCCTTCCACAGGGTGCAGTCCTTCAGCAGCAGACTGCTCCAGCATCGGTCCCCCACGGGGTCACAAATCCTGCCAGCAAACCTGCTCCAGTATGGGCTTCTCTCTTTCCACAGGGCCACAGGTCCTGCCAGGAGCCTACTCCAGCACGGGCTTCCCACAGCGTTACAGCCTCCTTCAGGCACATCCACCTGCTCTGGTGTGGGGTCCTCCACAGGCTGCAGGTGGATATCTGCTCCACCGTGGACCTCCATGGGCTGCAGGGGGACAACCTGCCTCACCATGGTCTTCACCACAGGCTGCAGGGGAATCTGTGCTCTGGCGCCTGGAGCACCTCCTCCCCCTCCTTCAATGACCTTGGTGCCTGCATAGTTGTTCCTCTCACATATTCTCACACCTCATTCCAGCTGCAGTTTGTGTCCCAGTGTTTTGTGTGTGTCCCCGCCTTCTTAAATATGTTATCACACACTGTCGCTGATTGGCTTGGCCTTGGCCGGCAGCAGGTCTGTCTTTGAGCTGGCTGGCATTGGCTCTATCGGACATAGGGGAAGCTTCTAGCAGCTTCTCACAGAAGCCATCCCTGTAGCCCCCCAGGTACCAAAACCTTGCCATGCAAACCCAACACACAGTTGAAACTTTTAAGCATTAGCACTCAGAGTACAGATGATGTTTCAAGCTGTCCAGACACCTTTGTTTCTCAAGCATTCCAAAACTCAGTAAACAAGGTAAAGAAACCATGCTTGTTTTTCCTTGCCGCAGTGCCACAGACAAGTGGGTACTGCAGCCAAGATCATGATTTCAAATTTTTCCTAAGTCTAGGACAACAAAGTAGGTCTGAAAACTTACTCACTGTGCTCTCAATGTCCCTTTTAATCCACAGCTAGTTCAGAGTCACCACACTTTTCTGTTCGAGGATGAACAGAAGGAGCTATTAAGGGCTTTTTCCAATTTTCCAGATCCAAGGACACTGTTTTCTGAATTGCCCTTAGTATAAGTGGAAGGCACAAAGTATAAGAATTTCAGTTTGTACTGCTCCAATGTAACAACAAAAGATTTGACATTCAGAACTGCTCATTGTCAACTCCCATTAATGATTAATCTATTCCACTGTTGTATCCAGAATATTTTCTTCCACCTACATGCAAAAGGGAGTGAAGACTGGAAGAAGCAGCCTCTCAGTATTACGGCTTTGGCACCTAGCATGAGTATAAAATACTTGTTACAGGCAACAGAACAAGTTACAGTAAGGATTCTGACAATATCCTAAATAATGGAAGATCACAAGAGAACTTCCATCACCTTGTTTATTCACTAAGCCTCTAGCCCTATTCCTGTGTTCCTTCCACCATACTGAAAGTCCTGCTCTTACCCAGTATTCATGTACCAGCCCTTCAGCTCCATGGCTTACCAAGGTCCACATGTTTTGCTAGCTTCCACAAAGGAATAACTTTTGCTGGTCTTAAGAGCTGTACTGTACCTAAACCAGAAGTTGTAAAAGGGTTCTTCAGAGAGATGTGCACAGTTCAGGACTGACAAAAATGCACCTTAACAGAACAGGAAGCTACTTAATCAACCTTTCAAGCACCCAGATTTTGAGCTGAATAGTATCCATATGTCCTCGTGAACAGCAGCAGCATCAGGGTTGCTTGCCATCTTGATACAGAAGCTTCTTAACAACACTATCCAAAGTTGAAAGGAGGTTTGTTTGGTTTTTTTAGTAGTCAAGAGGTGTTATTTGGAACCAGCTCATATGGTTTTTTTTCTTAATTTAGGCAGTAAGAGGAAAAAAAAATACTGTCAAGAAGAATTCGTCTGATCAGTACCAGTTTCTGAGAGGTCCTTAAGGTAGGGAAGGGAATCAAGGTGGGTTCCTCTCACTTAATCACAGGAGGTTTTTTGTTTTATTCCTCTAAGAGGCCATCCATAGAGGTGATGAAGTAAAAGTAAGCACACAGAACCATGAAGCAAGCAAAATATTAAGAGATGAAAAGGTAGGAAGAAAAAACAACCCCTTCCAAAACAGAGGCAATGTGTTACTTATAGCAACTTTACTACAGCTAGAAGTAAATCCCATACAGTCTTTGACTAAAAGCAGTGAGTTGAAGTCACTATAAATGAACAACACAGCTGCTAAAGATATGAACAGAAAAGATTTCATTTAGTATCCCCAAATTCTTTTTTCCTCCCCCTCCCTCTCTACCCCCCCAAATTATGTTAAGACCTTTCTGAATTCTTCAGTATGAACTAACCAAATCTCCAACTTCGTATTGGGAAATGAGATCACCTTTGTTTGGAGGATTTATGACTCCTATTGCCAAAACAGCTTAATGAAACTCTGTCTAATTTATAGTAGAATATCATAATTTGCTGGGATATTTTTTGCTTCTGTTAGTTTATAAGAAAATGGTTTTCTGTTTGTTTTTAAGGGTAGTTCTTCACCTAGATTTTCCAGGTATATAAGCAACTTTCCTGTTGACAGCAAGCTTGTAGTCATTTGTTGCTTGAATTCCAACAGTAGTATTTCAATCACTAAAGGTTCTAAAATGGATACTACCTTGAATATACACCCATAGTTGAAGTCCTGACCATTTTTAACGCTACTGTTTTTATAAAACAGTTCAACAGAAAAGAAAAAAATTAAAGGACTATTACTACAAGTATTATTCACTTCAGAAGTCCCAGTGTTGTCCTATTGTCAATCCTGAAAACATGTAACCTCCCATACACTAAAAAGCAGCCTTAGATTTTCTGGCTTACGTTACAAAAAATGAAAAGTGTTAAATTACCTTGCAACAGTTACCAGAACCTTTAAGTTTCACAATGGTTCCCTTTGTGTGTTAGTAGTAAGAAATTAAATTAAGGGAAAAATGGACCACATAGCAAGTACTCAGAACAAAGATCACATTAAAAAAAAAAAGTCAATTATCTACCATGCCCCTGCTCAAATGGTGACAATTATCTAACAATAAAAGACAGAAGTAGGCTATAAAAGCAGGAGTTTTGTGCAAAGGAGAGTGCAAAGAATACTTACATTCACTCAAGTTCTAAGACTAAATGAAGCCATAAGGAATGAATCTAAGAAGTTTTATAACAAACAGCATCATTTACTGGCGAAATTTAATAAATGTATCAGTAGGATGGTGTTTCAAAGCAGGATTGCGATCAGTTTTATAGTGTCAACCTCCACTTGACACTGTACTTCATTAACATGTTTTAGAGACTGACACAAGGCATCCAGTTGCAGTCTTTTTACATATTTCCGAGTCATAAGCTAATACTAAGTTACTATACTCACCCTCTAGTATCTCAACTTTCTTTACAGTTCAGCAGTATTTACTTTTCCTCATCATTTAGAGTACGCTTTCCTACATCAGGAGTTCCGTCTTTTGCAACTAGTTAAGACTTGTTATCAATCTAAACCAAACAAATGTCATTATTAAGCAACCCAAATCCTCACCTCAAACTACACCTATTATAGGGGCTCCTGGTTGTGCCTCCAGCAGTACCACTATGTGATTAAGCACCACACAGTCTTTATAGTCAAGTAGGTTTGTTATACCCAATCTTTGTTCTAACCACAAAAACCCTGAAGATCATACATGGGCAGTAAAGCATCCCTCATGACTTAATACAGATCTATTTCTAGGCTCTTCCTTAGACCCACTAATCCATTCTTTACTGGATAGATGGCGATTAGGGCATACTGGCAAACACTCAGTTGCAATAAAGCCTAAAAGAAGTAGGCTACATTAGATAAACATTAGGTTACCTAATCAAATTTATACTTCAGACATTTTACCACTGTCCACAGTACTTCAGCACATAAAACTATTTACCTAAAGGGGAAATATGGCAAATCAAAACAGGAGCCTATTGTCTCTTCAACTGTGTCCTTTTACAGACGAATTAAAATGCCATAGCCACCAAGTGATATTTAAGCCCACTAGAAATAAACTAGGGGAGAAGTTCAGGAAAGATAGAGAATTAAAGTTTAGACTGACTTTCTAATCGGGCATTTCTCCTGTTCCCACCCTGGCCTGCACCAGGATCTCATACCTGGCTGCAGTGATGGAGCTTGTCTACTCGGCTGACCTACAGGAATACAACTTGGCTAAAATCTATGCAATTTCTACTTGTATGGTAACACTCAGACAATTCAATATACTGATTCCTTTGCTGAGCTGGTTTAGATACAGGCCTTATATGGAACAAATAGAACAGCCAACCACCTACGTACCTAAAGCTAATCAGTGTTTCTTATTCAAACAAATTTAAAAGACAAGCTTGTTTTCTATTGTCATTTGTATCCTTATTCCAAGGAATACACTGAGCTCAGGATCAGATTAACACCATCACAAAATAATAAAAGTAATAGCAGTGTAATTAAGGTTAAATCCTATATAATAACAAAACCTTCTGCTGCTGAACACAAATCCCTCTACAGCAAGCATATTCTTGTGAGCAGTACTACCCACCGGTAGTAGTCAAAGCTTTTGCCCTATATACCTGGAGAGCTGAACTTCTGGTAGTTCTGAAAACTCAAGATTACTCCTGTGGGACTTCTTGAGTTGTTCTTTGTAGTCATCCACCCCAAGAGCACTCTCATAGTTACACCAAGCCTGTTAACTCTCGTATGAAGCTTTGTATGACAAAAAGGAAGAACATTTTAGAGGATATGTATCCTGACTTCCTTTTTCTCCACAAATACACTATTTTACACAATGAGATTATATATAATGTATGTATCTATGTATTTTTATTTCTATATATATGTGCACACATATACACACATATATACATACATATGACAACAAAACACAGAAGGATTAGCAGGAAGTATTTGCCAAGAGAATTCTTTTAAAGTGTATTTTAAGAAGGGAAATCTGAAGCATTTTACCTGTTTTATAACTCTGTGATCTATATATATCCCTGAGTTCTTTCATAAGTCGATCTGAAGCCTGAACTGACCCAGAGACTGCACCCTGAAACAAACAAAAAAGACTCCAAATAAGTGAAAAGTAATATTTACATCAGACAGCTTTATTTCCATTAAAAGTTACACTAACTAGAAGGTATTAAAAGCATATTAATTTCTGTATTAGGATTAGGTTTTTGAAAAGTTACATATTCTAGTGAGTAAAGACTACTCAAAAGAAACAGGACACTCCCTTTAAAGCAGCACATCAGTATATACTACCACACATAGTATAGGCGACACAAACTTTTAATCAAGGTACAACAGACATATTTTTCTGTAAAGGAGTTTAACCTCTTTGGCATTTTGATTTCCAGGATGGATCCACAGTACATTTCTAATAGGGAAATATTTCCTTCTGCTCTTATGCACTGGGAGGAAGAGTAAGACTAATCCTAAGAACAAGCTTCCACACATAATGTTTTGCTGTTTTCTCAGAAGTATATTTTTATTTGGTTATGAAAAAAAGTACAGGAGTTGGGAAGTATCCACTATAGAACACCAGAACATCTACACAGGGGAAGACTAAGTAAACCTTAAAATACCAAATATTTTGTTGTGATTTGTCACAGTTCTTGTGGTTTATGCAACCAGGGCAGAAATCTCTTCTGTTCTTTTAGAGCTCAATTCTGTATTACTCGGGGGAAAAAAGAAAAAAAAAAAAACAAACCAGAAAAAAAAAAAACCACACCACCAAACACAAAAAAAGCCCCCATCTAGAATAAAGTTAAGTTCAGCCTCCTATATGAAGTACTGAATGATTAGTTTATGGGTCTGTTTTTCTGCTCCATCTAAAAATTTGAAGAGATTTGTTTCTTCAGTTTCCTTTCAGACACTATGAACATCTACAAACAGATCCTTTTTGGACAGAAGTGTCAGAGAAGTATTTCTGGAGGAATCTGAAGCAGCTATGACCATTGTCTAATACCTGAAACGTCATCCCTGTTTGCCTGAAGTCAACATTGATATTATATATTCTACAAGGTCTTAACTGTAGGATCAAATTATTTCTTAATAAGGATTAAATATCAGTAATAGTTACTTGATGCTAAAGCCTCCACATACTCCTTTGTCTTCTCTGTTCAGTAGTATCATATAATATGCTGAGCTTCACACTATAATCTGTAGACTATTCTTTTAGACTATTCATTTTCATATTTGTCGTGGTTTAGCCCCAGTCGGCAACCAAGCACCACGCAGCCGCTCGCTCACCCTCCCCCTCCCCGGTGGGATGGGGGAGAGAATCGGAAGGGCAAGAGTAAGAAAACCCACGGGTTGAGATAAGAACAGTTTAATAATTGAAATAAAAATAATAATAATAATAATAATAGTAATAATAATAATAACAATAGTAATTGTAATGAAAAGGAGAACGAGAGAGACAAACAAAACCCAGGGAAAAGAAAACAAGTGATGCAACCGCTCACCACCCGCCGACCGACACCCAGCCAGTCCCCGAGCGGAGATTGCTCCCCCCGGCCAACTCCCCGCAGTTTATATACTGAGCATGACGTCATATGGTATGGAATAGCCCCTTGGTCAGTTTGGATCAACTATCCTGGCTGTTCCCCCTCCCAGTTCCCTGTGCACCTGGCAGAGCATGGGAAGCTGAAAAAGAAAGTCCTTGACTGGTGTAAGCTCTACTTAGCAACAACCAAAACATCAGTGTGTTATCAGCATTCTTCTTACACTAAATCCAAAACACAGCACTATGCTAGCTACTAGGAAGAAAATTAACTCTCTCCCAGCTGAAACCAGGACAGTATTCCACTGGGTTTAATTATGCAGATTACTGAAATTCCACTAGTTTTTCTTAACGGACCAGTATGAAGAATGAACTTTATAATTAAATGTGCAAATAAAAGGCAACTCCTTTCATCTGATTAAACAAAAGCTACATAAAGACAGGGCTCCAGACAAGTAATTTCTCAGTTTACTGAAGCCCCTGCCTATAGAGCGGTATCAAAGAAGGGATTTCTCTTCCTTTAACAGCAAGTGAATGAAGTTTTATGGGAAAAAAATGGTTGTTTATATACATTATTTGCAGATTACTACTATTTATACCCCCAATTTGCAGATTAGCTGAAAAAGGAAGCATTACACTTAACAAGTTAACACAGTGTTAATCACCATTCTCTATAAAATTGCTGTGCTTTTTCAGACCTCTACTGTGAGTGTTAAGGTTGAGACTCATGAATGTGTTGAGTACAGAGGAAAGAAACTTCATAGATGAGTGTCAAGATTTTGGCTTTCTTCTGTGCAGAGCTGTGCAACATCCTTGCCTCATCTGCTGTATTGCTTACTGAAAGAAGGAATTTTCTTACATTTTTCACAGAATATCAACCTCTAAATACAGGTAATTTAAAAACAACTTAGGTTCTCAAAGACATCCTGTGGAAAACTAGTTTCCTCATTGCATCTTTATTTCCATCAAATTAAGCTACTGAATTTCTGTACATGATGTTGGAAGCTCACCTTTGCATATGAAAATTTAAGTATCTTCTGTACTGTAGTAACTTAAAAAACAAAATTTAACACACCCACATACTCCTGAGAGCCATTATAACTGCTGATAAACTGAAGTGCTATTTAAAAAAAAAGAAAGGTTAATTTTAGTGCGTGTAAGCTAGCCTCAGTAGACTTTGTCTACAACAGTGTTCTTCACCCTTTTTTCCTAGGAGTTTCTAGTTGGGCTGCCCACTCCTTATATAGCAGTATTAAATATAGTTAGACTTGCTACTCTAAAGAATCAACAGACTGCAAACCAGTAATCTATGATCAAGAGAAAGAGGCTAGCAAGCTTAACCTAAGAAGTTTAGCACAGGAGCTTACTTTACACACTCTGAACTACCCTTGGAGGAAGTCTGCAGAGATTAACTGCTATACCTGATGGTAACCTTAATGCCAAACACCACTGCTTTGAAACACAAAGTCTTCAGTCTGGTGTCACTTTTGGGTTTTTGTCACTACTGTTAAAGTGCAGTTTAGAAGAGAGCACTACTTGCATCACACCATTGCATGATATAGTAGAGCAGCGAGTTCAGTTTTGACTAGAACAGTACTAAAATTAAAAACTTTAACTTTCAGTAACTCACTATATGCAAGTTATAATTTCAAAGACTGAATTCAGATATAAATAACTGAGTATCCTTCTGGAAAAGTGGGACTTACCACTCCAAGGGAGATAAAGTTCCCATTTCTCCAATTATGAGATCAAGACTTATAGTCGCACCTGCCTTAGAAATAACTAGTCAATCATGGGATCTGACAGGTATCTGTCATATGGGGTTGATGCCAAGAGCAGAAAGGCATAGACATTTGATCTGTAAACTGAAGAAGTTAAAAGAGCTGCCAGACAAGCCCCAAGTAACTTTTTTTCCTATTAAGTAATCAAATAGGCGCAAAAAGTCTCACTTGATCATCCTCTCCTGTACAAGCATACTAGAGCAGGTAAGCTGGAGAAATCCCTGCTACAGGAGGTAAACATTTATGTGGACAACATGCCATTTGCTGAGAGTTGCAAATAACAGAAACACCTGGTACAGGAATTCCCAGAGCCAAAATTGTTGGAAATGAAAAATATTCATGAGATGCATCACTACAAGCTTGTCCTGTTCTGTTCTCAGACTCTTCCCCCTAAGGATGTGCTTCTGCCACTGTCAGAAGTGTGAAACTTTGGTCCAAGTCAGTATAGGCATTATATTTTTCAGAAGTGTTTCTATTCTTAATTAGTATTTTAGTGTGAAAGTATAAATTTGAGTAAAATACTTTATAGAACAGTTAAGCAACTTCTAAGAAAACTAGGACTTCAGAACTTCTGCATTTGCAAGTCAGTAGGGCACACCTAATCATGCAGAAATCAGCACAGCACATGCCACTGCCCTAGCTGTCTGCTGCACTAAGTCTCCAGATACGAGGTTTTGCAGCCTCAGCGTTTCTCCTTTGGATATTTTCTTTTCCCCTTCCATCCCTCAAAATACAACCACAGTCTGCTCCTTAAATGAGTTCTCTGAGGTAGGAGGTGCAGTTCACTGCAGTTTTAAATCCAAAGACCGGACTGTCCATTTTCTGTCTGATCAGAAAAATACTGTCACACATCAAAACAGTACAGTAAATCACCGCACTCACAATACATTTCAGGTAATTCAGCCACAAGACTGAAAATTACCTGTTAAAACAAAACACAAAAAATGGGAACTCCTCCAAGATAATAAAATAAAATCTAAAGTGACCCCAAAAGTGCTAAAGAATACAAGTTTGCTCTATTGTCACTGAACTTTCCCAGTATTTGTGCAGAACTACATTCATTCCTGGAAGTTAGAGTAGATTCATACTTCAAGGATTAGACTGAAAACGGAAATGACACTTTAGACTTCATAAAATCTGAAGATCAAAGTGAAGACATTTGAGACATCTAAAGGAAAGTGCATAAACTCCTCAATAGGAAATAGAAAAAGCTAATAGCATTATCTAAATAAGAAAAGCATTAATCTCTAAAATGACTATGTTGGAAGAGACCTCTGAAAAGCAAGCAGCAGCAAGTTGTTAGATATTTGAAGTTAATGATTCCAGTTCAAAGACCTTTTTTTATTCCCAGAAAGCAAGTGGTTCTTTAAAGTTATTACAATGTTAAGAGGAGGATTAATTCTTGCTCCAAGTTACATACTGTACCACAAGCCAAATTTAAGTTTATTTCCTGATGCTGGCAAGAAGAATAGGATTAGGGATACTGCTGAGGAAGAGAACTAGTTTACAAAATTAGTAGGTACATATTCTTAACTTGTATAAAACACACAAACCCTTAAAACTCCTATGACAAAAGTCTTGAGCACGGGAAAATGTCTTTAACCTGTTAAGAATATGTGAGAATGGGACTGATGCACTCCTTTCTTATGGAAAAACTTTTAGCATGATCTGTAACTTCAACCTGCATTTCAGCCAAGGGGAGAGATGATGACCCATGGATTTGGGCCAAAGTACATGTAAAGAAACTGAAAAGTCTTCTGGTTGTACTGGGCACTAGTCAAAGCCCTACATTAGGCTTCACATTCCCTCTTCCAGCAACAAGCATGTAAATGGCATGGCTCTGTTTTACTTTCCCCTGCTGAGGAAACAAAGTATACAAAAAGGACTGTGTAGTTTGTGTGAAAACCAGACTATGTTTAGCCACTAAATTTAAGCTTGTGAAACTCTTACTGTCCTTTAAGAAAACCCATCTTGAAGGGCTGTACAGATTTAAATTTTGCTTTATGTTATGATACTGAGCAAACTTCTGTGATCTTAGAGCACGTTTAACATGTTCTAATATTAAGTCCCATATTGTAGTAGCATAAAGGGGCATTTAAGTGCTAGTAGGTTAGCTCTTTCCTAGGTCAGTAGTGCAGCTATAGTTTTCAGTTCTCAAGCACTTAAAAGTAAACCCTCACAAGTCCTTTGAGAAATTACTTAAGCAGCACAGCTATTTCTGGTGACCCACAAAAATACCATGGGTCCTCAGCAGCAGTTGAATACCCTGTTCCCTGTACTCAGCTGACCTTGTTTATGCACCAGCATCAACGAGTGTCTTGGCATGAGAAACAGCTATTATATAAGCTGAATCTGCTGTTGTCAAACAAAAAAACAGCAGTGTTCATTTCAGCTCCACTAGATGTGGAGGGAAAAAGCAAAAGGAAAGGCAATATTTGCCAAATGGGAAAGAACAGATAGCAAAAGAAAATCTGCAGTTTTAAGAGGCTTTCCACACCAAGGAAGAATGTTGACACTACAAAAACCTTTTTTCAGTTCTACGAAATTTTTAGATGACGGTAAAGCAGACCATGCCTTTCAGGCTGCAAGAGGATTTATTTTATTTAACAATTAAGGAGTCTTTACCGCTAGGTCCAAGTTATAAATACAGAAATACACAGAATCTCAATAGGCATCTTCTCAAACTCTGAACAAGCAGTTAAGTTTAAACAAAACCAGTAAGTGATCATTGTGTTTATTGTTAGTCAAGTCTTAAAACAGACTTCACTATACAGCAAAAGCAGTTTGGCACCTTATGTTTACCTGCCTTTTCTTTTTTTTTTTTTTTAGGGCTGATCATTACTATACACTTTCCTTCAGACAACCTGATACATAACTATTGAATTCATACACAAATCTTGAGACATTTGTCCCATATATGCTGGAAGTCAGCTACAGGTTAATTTATGTCTAGGTGCATAGCAGTAGGTTTTATTTGCTGAAAACTATTGCTATTTTAAAGCCAGAAGTATCGCAAAGAAAAAACACAAATCATTAACTCACATTTAAGTGATCTTGCCTTTGATTTTTTCTGATTTTTTCTAAGATTGCAAGGTTCTCTTTTTCAATGCCTTCATCCTCAGATTTCTTCCCATCAACTGGTTCCTCCTCCTTCATATCATAGTGATCCAGATCTTCAATGTCCTACAGGATAGATGAAAATTCACTGTAAATAACTATGCTCTTTGTTCAACAAAACCCTCTCCAAGGGCATTTAGGATACAGTCACATACTGCACAGCACTATGTATTAGTGATTGTTGGATGTTATTTCTATTTTGCTCTAACTTCACTCTCTCAGCCAACAGTATTCACTGGAAGTGTAGGGAGCCTTCACAATACAAGCAAGACCCAAATTCACAATATGTTTCTGGTCACAGAAACAAATGCAATAAAACCTCTGCAAGAAGTTAAGATTGTAGTGAACTAGCCCATTAAAGTAGCTAGAAAACAGGAAGTTAAGGCATTTTGAACAGGGCTTGAGAATCCAAAAGTACCGAAATTTAGGGTGTCTCTGTCCAAGATGTCCAACATGTCCAAGATGTTTCTAAAAGCAGATTCTTTTTTCAATTACAATCCTAGCTATATTACACTTCTGGCAAACAGTGATTAACATATCTGGCAGGACTACAGCAACGCTTCAAGAAAGTTAAATATTAGAAAGCTACATGTACTTTTTTCAAGGTGAACATTTCAGCTGAAGATTAGATGCCGCATTAGTATATGAGACAAAATTATGTGGTCAAGTATCCTGATCACAGAAGCCAACATTTCAGTTCTGAGCTCTAGACTAAGACACTGAAAAATCTTCCACTCTGTATTCTGAGATGGGGTTATCCTGTTGCAGAGGAGCACTCTGAACTTAAGACAACTGCCTGTAAGGTGATTCAAGCGCTATTTGTGGAGAGGAGGGAAAGGATGTAAATACCTTGAGATGAAAAAGGAAGCACTACAGCAGCCACACCAGCAAGCTATGAGTACACAACTATCAGATATGCTCCAATGTGCAGTGCTCCACCACACCTGTGGCTAATCTTTATGCACCATCTGTTTGTATGGCAGGAAAACCTGGCCATAAATGCAAATTCAAGGATGTTTATGTAGTAAGAAACACACCTATCTGGTGCCTTTGACAACACTGTTTCCTCCAATTGTAACCGATTTTAGACAGAGTATTCTTTAAAATGCTCATGTTTCTCAAAATAATGATATAGCCCTAAGAACCCTAAGCTGCTTTTCAATCTAGAAATTGGACTAGATTACAAGTTGAAGATATCAGTGCCACACATAATGCCACCTGACAGCTTATAAATACTGACAGACGTGACAATTTTTTTGTCTAAAGTAACCCAAACAGAGTGCAAAAGGCTACTTACAAGTCTGCAAGCAAACAAAAATAGCTTTGTGGCAGCAGGATATGGGAGTGCATGTACTACCTTTACAGAAACTCTGGCTCCAACAAACGTGGTCTGGATCGGGCTAAATATGGTGTAAGAGAGGCTACTTCAAATTAATTCCAGAACATGGGTAACATTTAGATCTTTTCTAAAGGAAGACCTTCTATTCAAAGAATGAGTTGTTCATTCTTACTACACACCTTCTTCATTAAAAATCTAAATCTGAAGTAGTCAGAACAGTTCTCCTATAATGAGGCTATTTATAGTGGTTTAAAAAGCAAGGATTTTAGAGCTATTCTAACATGTTGTAGAAGTAATTGAAAGGGGTGGCGCTCACACAGTAAAAAGCTCATTAAAAGCAGCACTGTGTTCCCAGACAGTGAATTAAACCCCTTAAAGTTCAGCACGTCTGTTTCGGATGTCCTTCCATTTCCTCCAATGTATTATAGTTAAGAACTAGCTCACCTGTTTAATAAATCAGCAAACTGATTTACTCTTAGCCAGTCTGCTTCAATTTGGGAGGCACTTTCAACTGTATTGAAGCCAGTTCATATGCTACTTGAAATAAGAGTTAAGTATGCAAACTTACTGATTTGGCACACAATGTTATGTATTGTCTGACTAAAGCACAAACAGATGTCCAATTCTCTGTATCCAAGTACCTCACAGCTGAGATCTAGGTTTAAGAAGAAAATTTCACTAGTTTTGGTGGTGGAAGTGAAAGCTAACATTAAGATAAACATCCAAATTTTTAATTATCTTTTCTGTTGAACTCTAGGAGATTACATTTTACAGTTTGGCTTAATAATTAGCCAGCCAATGCAGAGCAAAATGCCATAATTCTACTAGATTAGGATAACAAATCTCATATATACACATACTTCACCCATATCCTCTTCTTCCTCCTCCTCTGATGTAACTTCTTCTGTTGTTCCATTCTGCAATACAACAATAAGGTTTCTGCATAAATTGTGCATATGTTCCTTTCTTTCAAAAACAGGAAGTCTACTATCAAAGAGAGAGCAGTATATACAAAAGTTACATTTATCAAGGTCTGCAAAGGACTGAAGTTTAATGCAAAAGATACACAAAGATGCTTTCCTGGAGTATGACAGAAGAGATTTTTGCATGAAGCAAAGATAAACCGAATGTCACAATTTCACATTAAGTTCTAAGTGGAAACTTAAGATTCAGATAAGGATATCCTATTCTGAGACAGTGACAAATGCAATAAACAAGTCAAGTGGGTTATAACTCATGATCTCTCAACCATGAAATCAGATCATGGCTCTGACTAGAATCCATATACATGCTAGACCTTTAAAAAGAAAAAAAAACCAACGAACTTTAGACCTCTAAAACTTAATGGATTTTTGTCTCACTACCTAGAACTTCTATGCAACAGCTATTATCATCAGGTAGCCATTGTTATTAGATTATTTGATAAAATATGAAAACAATACATTGAATGCATTTTTCATGGCTTTCCATTTCAGGATACCACTTCAAGCTCAGGAAGTCTGAGCTGCAGAAATACTCACGAGCATTCTGATATGCTTGTCCTCTGCTTAATCTTCCTTTGGCAAAGAAGGAATGCCACTGCTGTAGACAATGCAGGGGACTAGACAGATCTTTGTTTTGACTTACTAAGGCCGCTCTTATTTAACTTGCAAATTATCTGACACTTCTGGCTAAGAAACCTTCCATGAGTTTGTTTTTGAGTTTCAGAGCATAAGCAAGACTCTTAAACAAAGCTACTTCCTAATATTACAGTCCTATTGCTTTACAGTTGCACTGCTACGTGGGTGGCTGAGAGAAAAGACCTATAGGATTACAATTTGGCACATGACCAAAATTAAGCAAGTTATTTGTCATTACTATAGTACTGTCACCACAGGAAAACCATCTGTTAGGCTACAGGAGTTTTTAGAAATCATGTCATCTTAACATGTATAAGCAAAAGATATCATTATCTTATTAAAAATACAAAAAAGAACAGTTACTGTCAGTTACCAGTTCTGTTTTCAGCACAATACAAAACATTTTAGTTAACCAGAACATTTCACAGCCCTTCACAACTCTTAATTTGTCAAGAGCCCAAAAAGTAAACAAGGCACCTCAGATACTCCCTACCCAAAGTAGCATATGGTCTTGATATCCAATGACTCTGCAAGGGATTGAAGAGGAAGGAAAACATCAATAGTAGTTCATCCAAGTGCACACTGTAAAACATATACTCTTCAAAAAAAAGCAGACAGTGCTTAATCACATTTATATTTCAGAAAAAAGTAAATTTGGGAACCACTAGGAATGCACAGCGATTGGCTTGAACAATACTTAGGAGGGAATTAAACTGACAGCACTGGTATCACATACACACCTTTTAATGATACAGAAAGTCCAAAGGAAATTGTGTAATATTATCACACCACTATTAAATGGATTCTGCAAACAAAATTCAGATTGAGGACACCATAAAGCAACAGTGCTTCATATCTCAGTTCTGGCTTACACAAGATTTAATCATTCCCACCATCTTGTTTCTTGGAGTTGAAAAAACAACTCCTTCATTGCCATAAGGAGGTGTCCACAGCTTTTTAATTTACCTGTCCAGCTGGTAATGGCTGATCTAACATTTCAACATCTGGATGCTGAGGAAGATTATATAATCTGCAGAGGTCACATATTAATCTCTTCAGCTGTTGAAGAAGCTATAAAAAAAGAAAACATGGAAACATCTGTTTAAACCAAAGCACAGAACAATGTATTTTGAGTTTTCTTCACCTGTTGGTACTGAACTTTCAGTCAGTGTCCAGCATTTAAATCTGCACGCACTAGAATAAAGTTTAAAGACCCCTCTTTTTCTCCATAGTCGTTGTAATAAAATCCCCATAATGGGAAACCAAGGACATGACAAGTTAAAGATGGCTCCCATTCATGTCCTCATGTCAAGTGAAGAAAGTCATGAGCAAAAGAATAATCTGCTCTGGCAGCATCATCCACTCCAAGTATAGGGGTGTCAGCCACAAATCACTAGGGAATAATCAAATGGTCATATTCCATGAGACAGGATGGTCCGTTCCAGCTTCCTAGGTTAAAGAACCATGTCTTCAAAAACCCACGGAGGAACAGTCTGATTTTCCACATCCTGAATCCCTTTCTAGGACACACCAGTGAGGCACTATAGAATCATAGAACGCTTTGGGTTGGAAGGGACCTTT
>VYZW01050373.1:2946-14383 GCA_013401315.1 Balaeniceps rex
GCAGCAAGAGTCCAGAAGGGCAAAACGATTCATTTCTAGTATGCAAGGAGGAGGAAAGAGCTCACAGTCCAGAGCAGCGCTTGGCATAACGTGGTTGAATACATAACCAGCATTTCCAGTCACCTTGGAAAAGACAAGAGACCTCTGCATCCACCACAGTATTTCAACATATTGACCACTGCAACTAAATGGCATCTGGGCATTGTGGGTTGACCAGAGAAGTCTCTGGTTAAGACTAGAAACGAAGTATAAGCAACAATTAAAACAAGAGTTAACATCAGACATGATCGATGACTACTAGGATGGAATTACTCAGCCCTGTAAATTGGTAGTCTTTGGGGTGACAGAGGATAATTAAAATACAAAAGGTTCACTAGATTAATCACCTTTCACATGATATAAAAACATTTAAATTTGTGTGCATATTATGTGTATATTTCTTTTCAAATATACAAAATGAAGGTGCCTGCATATACTACACAAACCTCCCCTACACAGAGTATGGTACATCCAAGAACATGAATATAACAGTCTGTGGTGAGCTCCACAAGGTATGTCAAAATTCTTTATACTCAGAAGGTTGCACTGGGCCTACAAAAAGAAAATGCTATGCATTAAAACAGATGTCGGCTTTTGCTTCTTGCCTGACAATGTTGTTTTTCTTCCCTGTAAGGCTGTCAGGTGGGTACTGTTCCTCAGCTACAGGTGCATTTGGAGAGAGACCCTGTTCAAAGGCAGTACTGTAACAATACAACCACACGGGCCGATGAAGCACTCGGATACACTGGAAAGGTTCTGCTGGACAAGATTCATAATGAAACCAGATTTTTAAAAGACCCTTCTTATTTCTGCTTGAACTCACAGGAATGAAGACTAAAAACTTCCCTCGAGAGACAGACCATGTATGTTGTATTCCTAAAGGAAAAGGCTACATATTTTATTCACTAGCCACCCTTTTCTCTCATCTCTTTTTCACTCCCTCCCCTGCCAAAGCATCAAAATCACAGGAAAAATAAGTCCCTGAGTTCTATCAAATAGTCATCTATGCAACACCACCACACCAGATGATTTTGAGATGCTGTGCTCTTTGCAAGTAATAATCCAAATTATTGAGATTGGTCAAAGTAATAAATCATGGCTCTGAAAGTCACCAGAGATACAAATATTTTCTCATCTTATTACTTGTTCCGCTTTTACTTTTCACACAACACTACAAATATGGCATAAGAAAGATTTTTTTTAAATCACTGATTTTAGTATTGTCTCATTTGTAGTTGCTATGGATGCAGTATTTTGTTCTACTCAGATGCTAATAGTTTGACTGTTCACTATTACTTGACCCACGCATCCTAAAAATGTGGAGCTGCTGGAAACCCTTATCCTTAAGCATAAGGGAAGGTGGAACCATACAGGATTCAGCACTAATTCTGAAAATTCATGGTTGATCTTCAACAAATTATTGCGGTGCAGACATTCTTGGCGTAGAATTTTAAACATGAGGAAGGAGTACACTTTTATATTAAAAATTCAAAGGCATAACACTTTTCCACATACTTTTAATTCAAATCTGCCGGAAGAAGCACAGAAAAAAAATACAAACAGCTTTTCTCTTTCCTGATGCATCTTGGTCCAACAGCTTCCTGCTGATTTCTGTAGTTAAATGTTTGACCCTTGCCAGCAATGGGACCCAAAGTGAAAAGAGTCATAGTTTGCCAAGTGAAGCAGAATCCACAAACAAGCATCTCACACTGGCTACAGATTGTTTCCTTTGAGAGATTTAAGAGNAAAATGTATTAGTGAAGAGAGGAAGGCACCCAACTTACTCTCCAAAGTCTAATATGTGTTTTTCATCTCATCTCCCCCCACTTCCACAAATGCACATTCGCTCCCCAGCAAGCCTAGTGTAGTAAGTTTGCTTATCTTGTAGTGCATTTCCACTGCCAAACACTGCCTAACCAGAGAAAGCTGCCACAGAAAAAAATTAGTTTCTCAAGGCATAAAAGATAAAGTCTTTTCTGTGCGTACACACTGTCGAGTTGTACAAGTCCACTGGAAAATAATGTGCATTATTTATTATACATAACACTAGGAAATCTGTAACACTTACAAAGACCATTATGATGCCATTAAAAAGATTTCACGTTCAGCTTCCTAGGCATCTTGGGCACACAGCCATTGCTACAATAATTATTACATTTATCACTATGTAAACTAACTTTAATGCTTCATTAAGATAGAGAAAAATGATATCACTGAGGTCCCTGCACAAGCCAGTAACATTCTCCTCAGTTCTATGTAAGTTTCCTATTTGCAGCTACTTACTGCATCTACTGGACTGCTCAAGAAGATTTTATTCTGGTAAGACAACACAGCAACGCATGCTAAAGAGGATCCTGAGCTACCATGCAAAGGCCTGCAAAGGCATTTACGGAGTAACTATGCAAACTGGACTCTCCTGAACACCATGGTATACAGTTTTACGCTTGGGTGGTGTACTGCTCATGTAAAAGGCCCCAACCTACAGCCATATGTGTTTTAATACCAAAAATCCTTGACAGACATCTTTTAAGGTCATCCAAGAAGCGAGAGAAGTCTCAGTGCTCTGAACGCGTGCTGTACATCCATGCTGCACTGGGAACAGAAGACAATAGTTCTGGCCCCCAATGGGTTAAAAATTAGACATGGGCATGGAAAGCCACAGCTTCCTGCTATCTGTTTGACCTAACAGCCTGACAGGCACAGGCAACTATTGTAACTGTCCTGACACATGCATCTAGTTTGAATCAGAAGGATCCCTTCTGACATGGAAAACTACTGACGTGGACTTCGACGTAAGCTATAAGCCTTGGAGAGATTTCAAACATGTTTGACACTGACGCGGTACTAATTGTTCAAAACTCTTAAGATCCACAGGGACAAGACTTGCTGGCAAAGCCTCACTCTCCCTTTTGAGTTTGTGCAAATGGGGCCCTCAAACACAGTGATGTTTTCTGACAAAAAAACCCACTGGTGTTTTCTCTGTTTTCCTTCTCCCTCCCCAGAAGATTCTGGTGTACATCAGAGAGCACACTGAGCTCTTTGCTGGTGGATTTTCAAAACCACTTAACAGACGGTCTTTTTAATTCCTCACTAAGTGACAGGGACAGTCACCAAACTCAGCCACAGGACACTGAGGCCTTGGTGCCTGGCCTTACAGGCTGGACATTCTCCACATGGGTTCTACCTGTTTTACTAAATCAATCAATTAAAAAAAAAAAAAAAGCATAGCTTCTAAAAAAAAATTTATAAATGTGCCGCCTTTGGAATTTTATGTGATTAAAGGGGAGGTGGTGAACAAAGCTATCAGAGGTAACTGTCTGAATCACACCAACATCAGTTAACTGTGTCCTCTGCACCGACTAATACAATTTATGTCAACACAACCACCACAGGATACTGGATCTGCTTGAATTTACGTTACTGGTAACAGCAGAGATATTTACTGCTCCCATATTCAACCACCCAGAAAGGCATATAGTCTGAAAGGCCCAAATGCTTTTTTTCTTTTTTTAAGGGTTCTTATCTAAAAACTGTTATCCAGCTTCTAAAGTAGGATTCAAACAGCCAGAGAGTCAGCAAGAACTGCAGTAATTTCCATTTATGACCAGCAGAATTTGCTCTCAAAAGAAAGTCAATGTGGCAAGATAAGAGAGAGGGCCACCCAGATCCAGATCAACTGGTCACTAAAGCCCTGTCACCAAAGATAAGGGTCATTTAGGAAACCCAAGCACACAAGAGAAACGGGCATTTGCAGCATGGGGAATTCCTGAGGAGCGACAGTTTTAAGCTTCTAAAGACAGGAAAAACAGGAGAGGTGATAAGTGCTGCAGCTCTTCCCTGCCCGCACACAGTAAACACTTCTAACCAGGCCACAGTGATTAAGCTTTTCCAAGCTGACTAGGTTATCAGAGAAGGATGGGAAGATGCTTCCTGCCCCAAGTCAATGCTCCTCATTACTGTCAGAAAGGAGAAAATATTCAACTTCTCTGTTTTGTTACAGAGAGCATTATGCTGCAGAACACCGAGCATCTACCCCAGTTGATAAAAATCCAATTTACTTCATTTCATTCTGCATGAAAAGAGTAAGGACAGACGGGTGTTTCTTTTCCAGAGGGAGAAGAAGGAAGACAATGTACATTTCAAGCACTTTATATGCAACAAAGAGCTCAAGTACAACCTCACAAACCCACTTCACAGCCTGTTCTCCCTGCGCAGAAGGCAGACGACCCAATTGCTATACAGGCCACAGAACGAAAGCATCCCAATTCATGCATTTGGGCCTCTCATGCATTTCCTTACTCAAACCCCAAATGGTATTTTACAGTCAAATACTGTTATTTACTGAGGAATGCAAGACCTAAAGAATAAGACCAAGATTCCATAAACATTCTTGCTTTCAAGGGCAGGATTAGAGCAGCAGTAACATTATGGGTATTTCTACAGCCCCACTGTCAAGAGAGGCACTCAGGCATTTGCATAGTAACTGAAATGCAGACACCACAGGAGCATGCCACATGCTATGCAGCAGGAGTGGATTTTTGTACAAGAGAGAACATTACCATGGAAAGAACCACTGCAATGTCGGCTACAGGCATGGGAGTTGTGCAAGAAAGCAGCATTCAGTTCTTATACATGCGAAAAAAAACCCACATACACTCAGGTCACAGATAAAATGGTTACATTTCAGGCCGAGAGCAGCACACAAAACAAGCTCATCATCTACCCCATGACAGAAAATTCTGCGTGTCTCTGCTCTAAATCCTACTCTCTAGGTAAACTGCAACTTGCTATTTTCTCAGCAAAGTACATAATGCCAATACCATATGATTTTTTTTCCATTCCTTCATTATCAGTAAAAATACAAGAGAAATACTGGAAGCTTTAGAAAACTTATCTTATTGCAATCTAAATCTCTTCTAGCCTGACACCACAGGGATAGGGACATGAGAATACACACATACATGCTACACAGCTCTCCAACTGCACTGCTTTCTTCAAGGTAAAAAAATGTCACAGTGACCTGGAGTTACTGCATATCTGCTGCTAACTACATAAGCATTTAAAAAAATGGTGATTATCAGTGCTAAACTATCACTTTGTCCAACAGGGCTTCTGCTAGCTACATTGTTACTTCACTATAACACTGAAATTGATGGAGTCTCCCCTGTCCCCGCCACACATATCTTGGTGATGCTGCAGAGCAGGGACATCTCTAACTTTGCATTCAATGAAAGCAGCAGGAACTGAGAGGGAAAGGAAGCCCAGAGTAATCAATAATTTGTGGAATTATGTGGAAAACTACTCCTCTATCTGTAAATGCATGAGTGAGAAAGCAATTTGGTTCATTTCTTCATAAAAATACATCAGTAGACTAATTTAATTGGCGCACAGAGTCTAACCTTATAAATCTAGGCTGGGGAAGGAAAGGCAGCACTTCAGCAGGCAGGACAGGCAGCAAGGCTTATTTCCTGGCTTGCATGGTGGCAGGCAGCACCCAGTGCTGCAGTATAGCAGACCAAGCCTTGCCGATGGCCCCCCACCTTCCCTGCTTGTGATGCAGGGAGCTCGGTCTACTCACAGGAGCAATGTTCAATGTCCCCTGTGCCTGGAAGAGGGAGTAAGGGTGCGAAAGATCAGCTCACAGCCTTGGGCAGTAGTTGTCTGCCTTGGCAACGTTCAAAGGAGCTTCTCAGTCCTGGGTGACTCCAGGGGAGATTACAAGGTTCATGTACAACAGGGAAAGGCAATGACCAGCAGTTGCAGCCAATCAAGCAAAAGAAACACTGCTGCACAAAACAAAGTGACACACATTTCTGAACAAGCTATACGCTTACAACATCCCAAAAGGCTGTGGTTTTTTTTTTTCCCCCACAGATTCTGGCTTTATTCATCTCATAAGTAAAAACAAGCATTTATCAGGGTGCTGTGCCTTTCGTCTGCAATGCCAATTATGCTCAGTTCCTGAGCTTCTCCTAACATAAAGTAACTGTGCCACAGCTGAGAAAGTCTGCAACTGGTCCCATTTCACTGATGGGGCAAGCTGATGCTGATCTCAGAGATGCAGGATAAAGAAGAAAATGGAACTCATAACTGGAGTTTGTATTTATTGCCTTATCTCTTTTTAATATAAAAATTAACCAAAAAAGGCCTGGAAAATGCAGTGTCTTTATGACAATTAAGTCAAAGACAGTCCTATAAATGGTAGCCTGTTACCCTAATCCAGCCCACAGACCTAGACCCTACACTGAGCAGAAGCCACCACACTACCCCTACATCCCCATGCCAAAAGTGGAATTTATTTCTGGGACAAACTGAGACCACATTCCCCAAACAAATGGGGCACAACAGCTTCCAGTACTTCTATTTTTCCAGTTGCTATAATCATTTCTCAGGGTCAATAATTATCATGAGAGAAATCCCATATGAACTGAAGAAGTACACAAACTCACTCCACCAAGAATGTGGAATCTCACAGCATTTGCCTCCCAGAAATGAAGATGGCCCCATTACAGACCGCTCGCTGTTCAAACCCTTCGCAGAAAACTTGACAAACAAATTTTATAAACTTCATAAACTTTACCTAAGCAAAGAAAAACAGCGAGGCTAGCGTGACTCGCTAGCTTCTCAGATCTGGCACGGCGCTAGGAGAAATCAGCAGTACAAAGTCTGCCCAAAGCATTCCCTAGCTCTCAAATGACAAAGTACCCTACGCACCACCTCCTTCAGCGGAGTGCTGGCCTTTGGGAGAGCGAGTGGGAGGCACGCTCTTCGTTTCAAATTAAATCACAGCTACTTGCAAAGTTTGCCTGTCCCATGTGTGAACTGCCAAAGCTGTGAAGCTGTGCCCAAACTGTTGTGCCCATCCTGTGCTGGAGATGCCCCGAGGCACTCCAAGACTTCTGACTAGTGCCACCCGTGTTTTAGCACTGCGGTTAAGCCGAGTTGGGCCAGGGAAACACGGGAAAACCCACCCATTCTGCAGGCTGCAGAGTGAGAACTGCAGAAAGGCACAAGGAAAGCTTGAGAAGCACAGTTTGACGTAACTCCAAGCAAACTGATTTTTATTGCAAGTGGGGACCCTGCTCTGTCTTTCACCTCTGACTCCGGTCAGACCAGCAGCAGATGTGAATGGACAGAGCCAGACTAGGAGCAATCCCTAGAGGAATACCAAAATCTGAGTAGGAGCCAGAGTTAATTTTGCAAAGACTATTCCTGGTGAAGACTAGAAAGAAAGAAGCCAGGGCAGCTGCAGTCAAGAGTTTAGATAGAAAACGATGGCCATGACTAGCTAACTATTCCTACAGCTTTCACTCTGAAGCCATGGCCCAAAGTCAGTGGTTTCTTCTGAACTGCTATCATGGCCTCCTTTTATCCATCCCACTAAAAATTTCATTCTATTACTCCACCAAAACCAACTTGATGCTTGCTACTACTTCCCCATCTATTTCATACCCAAACTGAGACCTTACATGTTAGATGCTTGTACAACCCACCACATTGATGTGTCAGCACACAAAAATTCTCACTTGGATACTACAAACAGTACTGCTTAATTTGGTCAGGCAAACAATTTATGGCCAAGATCTGATCAAAGGGTCAACAACTGAGAACTACTCATCGAACTTCTTTTTCTTAAGTATTCAAGGAAGGACCCTCCTGAAGTCGGCAAGGCAATGTGGTCTATTATGTGTATTTAAAAAAAAAAAACAAACATATTTTTGAGATCAGCATTTTGAAATTACATAGATGGCCCTAGTAATGCACCTCACCAGCTCCCATGTTACAACAACAGTTTAAAGTTTTGAAACAGGTTGCAAGCCCGACCACGAAACCAAAGAGCACAGCTCAAAAAGGAGCTTCCAACGGTGACACGCAGAGTCTACTACGGTTCAGTAAGAAACATGGGCTAGTGTCAAAGTGCAGGTACAGGACAAATTTAAGAAAAAAAACAGTTTGCAAATGAAACAGTAAATCCAGGACAATTCCCCCACACTAGGAACAGAATGATTAAGAAGGAATTCTCTCCTTTGTTACTGGTAACCCAAGTGCTACATACATCAGCTGTAAAAAAAAGAAAAAAAAAAGAAAAAAAAACTGCTTAGAAGAAAATAAAATACAAAAACAATTTCTTGTGCACCCTTATTATAAACCTATACAGGTCAATCTCCAGCAGAAACTAGCCCCTAAGGAACCATGCTAATTAGAAAGACACAAACAAAACTACACCAAAGAAGGGCTTTATTTATCCTGATACTATCATAATAAATTTCTTCTCCAGGGTGCACTGATCTTCAAACAAACAATATTCTCCCCACCTCCTCCACTGTTGCCACTCTGAAGTTTTTTGTCAAACATGTTAGTGTCTAATATTCAACGCACATTTTCTTTCAGTAGCAGACATCCACAAATAGTTTGGATTTTTATACATGAGTATTTTCAGGAATTTGAATTTATTTATTCTTACCTAAAAAACAGAAGGGAGTGTGAAATCAGGATACCTCTGAAAATCATACACACCTACCAAGCTAGAAGATAGTCAGCACTTCTTACAACGGATTATTCAAACTTATGCTCATAACACAGCCAAGAAAACAGATACTTTTTGACTATAGCAAAATACAATAGAGATATTTCTTAACAAGATGAAAAAAAAATCAGACATAAAAAACATGCTAATTATGTAAAAAAAATTAAAGCCCTGAAGAATCAGATTATATTCAGGTATTGGCATAGAGAAACTCTAAAAAGTCCCCTCACTTGGAGCACTGCAGATAAACCTGCTGCAAAACCAACCTTCTCACGTTTCACCCTAAAAACAGTAAAATCCAGACTCGGGCTCATATCATGCAAAACAGAGTGCCAGGCTAAGTGCTGCCAAGAAAGCTCCACATCACCCCCAGATAGCACCGCTTTAAGCCCTGGCCACTTGGAGTCCCTGATTACTGTGTTATTCCAGACCATAGGCTGAAATAGCCTCCAAAATAACCAGGGCCGGTTCCACAAGAGCTTTGCAGATTACAACCCAGACCTAAAAATGCGTCTGATAACGTACAGGAAGCAGATGTAGTATCTGCCATACTAGGAACCAAGGCATCCCATTGCTGGATCCCTAACTGAACTGAAAGTAGATTTACCATGCTGGAAGAGTTTTGTGAAGTGCAAGGGAAAAAAAGGAAAACTGTTAACTTCTCAACATTCAGCCCTCCATCCCAACATTCAGGCAGAAGTGAAGTTTTAAGAGGGCAGAAGACTGACCCAAGGCACTCAGTTGTCTCAACCAGATGCATTTTCAAGAGCACAAGAGCAAAATCCTACAGACCCATGGCGTGCACCTCCACCCTCCTCCCCACACCCTGAAACAGGATACTGATTTAAACTGTGCCACGGAGAAGCCTGAAATTAAGATCCACATGCAGAAGACGACTGAGCCCTCTTGCAGAATTTGCACGTGAAAGGCAGGATGCGGCTCACTCCTTAGCAACTACATGTTCTTTTTTTTCAAGTGTAAGGCAAGTAGGACTTTTCTTTCTGCTAGAATTGAAAATGAGACATTTTTGCTTCAGAAAGATTCCAATTTTTAACATGCTAAAAGCAACTCCAACAGACCTGGGTTGTTTCTGTAACACTGCTGGGGCTAGAAGATGGTTCAATAAATTTTTTTCTAGGGAATGGAAGACATGTGAAAAAGAGGCCGCCTAGGGCGGGTGACAGGAGACAACAGACAGACAACTCATGAACTGGCACATCTGATCAAGTGGATGACACGCACTTACACCAAAGGTCTCCACTGAGTGACACACAGATCACTGGCAGTCCTTCGACATCTCTAAAAGGCATGGTATTCTGTCCCCACTTGATAGGCCCTGAAAACCATCCTACCTTTTCAGCAGAGACCCACCAAGTACCAGAGGAGAACGCAACATGTAGAACTACACTTCGTGAGCCTCCAGATTTTACCATTTCTCTCTCCCATCGCATGCCGGATGCTCCCCAAGCCATTCAACTAAAATACTTCAGTATTAAGAGATGGAATTTTTTACAATTATTATTGCTGGAAAATACGCCTTATTGGTTAAATGACAATATAAAATATGCTACTTCGTTAACAGAATACTTAGCACTCAAAAAGGCCCCGAACACCCACAAAGCGCATCCCTCCGCTGCAAGCTTGGGAAACAGCAGAAATTGGTTTCCATATCTGCTTGCCACTGCACTTGGGGTATAACATAAAAACCTGGCTTAAACTGCCTGAGTTGCACCCAAGGACCCCTGCAGCACCTTCAGACTTGTGTCGCTACAAGTGTTAGCAGGGCTGCACAGTGTTCTGGATCAGGAAACTTGATCCAGGTTAAAAATACAGTTTATTTTTTGGGACCAAGTTATTTTTAACCCAGATGGACTTCTCTGCTCCCAGTCACTGCTCAAGCCCATAAACAATTGCACCGGCACAGAGGTTGGTACAGGGCAAGGAAGCATTTATGCCAGCCATGCTACTGAGAGAGGGAAAATAAAAAAAATGAAAATAAGCATAGTTATTTCTGTACAGCTGTGCTTGGGATTGATGATTGGCATCTTCAAGGTATCGTCCTTTAATACCAATGAAGTATCAATTTCATTGCCACTGCAGTAACCCTCATACAATTCTTATATTCCCAGATCCAACTAGACAGTCATCAGATGTTCTACCAACCCTACACCCCTCTGAACATTCACCCTTCTTCCATGATCATTAACAACTGTGGCTCCATTTAAGAGAAGATCCCTAGAATTCAAACTGGGACNAAAACAACAAGGGCGCAGCGGGGGGGGGGGGGGGGAGAAGACACAAAACAACAAAAAAACATAAAAACCAAACACAAACAAAAAAACCCACCCACACATCAAGACTTATTTCCAACTCCACAAGTTTTAGTTTCCCCATTGCCTCTTTCCTTTTGAAGGTTTTCTTCACAATGGTAACAGGTAAAGGGTTTTTGGTATGTCAGCCTGATGAGAAACCCATCTGAGCCCCATGCTGGGAACCATCAGCTCATATCCTCCTACCCACCTATGGGTAAGAACATCAGCTTCAATGAAGAGGTAATGATGCAAGTATGGCCTTCATTTTGATACCAAATTTAAGTAGTCACAGGCCTAAAATTTTTTCACTACTGTTTCAAACTTATACCAGTAGAGAAATATGTCAGTAGGACCCTAAATCAACACTGAGTGCCACCAATCAGCCTTTTTGGTATAGATTGTTTTGTTTTAGAGGAAATAAGTGCCATCTTTTTGCAGGTGCTGATGTGGCACACACAAGGAAAGGGTATTTTCCTTCTTCATTAGATACTTACAAATAAGATTAGATCATGAGTCTTCAAATAGAGATATAACACTACACGTCTTCACTCTTACAAAC
>VYZW01050382.1:4114-18762 GCA_013401315.1 Balaeniceps rex
TTCAGGATGAAAGACATGACAATGTTACATGTGTATCATATTAAGGATATGCCTTGGTAAAACAGGCATGCATCAAGCATCAAGCTGCCGATCAACAGATTCTCAAGGGATTTTCCACATACAAGCTGGTCAGAAATTTTTTTTTTATTAAATACATCTTCCCTTGAAAATGCTGATTTCTTGAAACTGTAACTTCTCAGGAAAAAATATAATTTTTGGCAATTTTTTTTGTAGTAAGGAGTTTCTGGTCCAGGATGACATTTCTGGTGAGGGAAGGAGAGAGAGCATGCTGTGTTCCATGCTAACAAGTGGTTTGGAGTTTAGAGTTCTCAGGCTACTGGTGGTGAGGCTCCAGAAGCTTAGGGTAGCAGCTTTTCATTATCAGGCTTCTGTGTTTTTCTGAGTTTCAGAGGAAGAAAAAAGAGGATTTCAAGATATCCCAGATTCTTCCTTGCACAAAATAAAACCAAATGCTGAAACTTGGTGTGCATGTGTGTATATATGCTGTATAAATGTATGCATTGGAATTCTTGTTTTCCAGCCATTGCTGTCACACAGTTGATATATGGTGCTGGCTTAATATTAACTTTTGTGAGGTTAATATTTTCTATGGATCCATCAGCAGAGGCCCGTCTAGCTGCTGAATGTTCTGGCACTTACAGACTCTGCGAGGCAGCTGTGACTGGCTTTGTGTAGAGACTGTTTTCTGCCAGACAAAGCTGATCTTCACAAATTCCTAGACTGTAGTGTCTTGTGAAGACGAAAAGTGTCCAGATGTAAACTGAAGTCCATATTCTCAACTGGGGTAAAATGGTGTAGCACTGACTTCAGCTTTGCCATGCTGAAGTCCATGCAAATCCACAGTTTGGATTTGACCCACCATTTAGGACATACCACAATGCTTGATTGTAGATCCTTTGAACCACTCTGCATGTTGTGGGTGAACTGAGAAGGTTTCTATTTGTCATGAAGCTGCCACATGGGAAAGCTACATTTCCATTTTCCAATGAAGAAAAACTTGCTAGTGAATGTTCTGGGAGAATTACAGTCCTTAGGCATTTGGTAAAAATGCCTTCAATTCCTTTGAGAAGTAGCAGTAGCCTCCATGCAGATGCTAGCATGTAACTTTCCAACATGTAAGTATGAAATATCATGCCCCTTTGGCAGGGGCATATCTTACAAATTACTATTTTGGGAACAGTACACTTAATCAAGGGAGGAGAAGAAAGAAACCTTCTATATGACAACAAAGTTGTCCAGTGTTCTTGCCAAACTTTAAATCTCATGTGCAGATCTCCCAAATGTTTGGTGACGTTGTTTACTGAACTCCATACCTGGCTTTATTGTGTTGTGGGTTTTTTTAAAATTCATAATCAATAAAAAAAGAAGACCGAATATTGGTCAGCTGAATTTCAATGTGAAGCATGTCATGTGGCACAGTAAGGTAACTGCTTTTAAGAGCAGGTGCTGTAAAAATACTTTTGATTCAGTCGTAGTTGTAATAAAAAGAACTGATCAACACCTCCTGAAGATAGCAGAAGTTCAGAACTTGCCTTCTGTTGTTATCGATGCAAATAGTGTATGCATTTTCTCTTTGTTTCCAAATACCTGGCTAAACTACAGCCTTCTCCTTTGAATAAGTAGTAGAACAAGTAGGAATTCAGTGAATATCTGAGACTCCTTCTTTAAGTCATGGCCATAATTAGAGAAACAGTGCTGTTTTCAGGATAAAGCTTGAGATCAGCCACCTGAAATCCTTACTCCTCTTCCTAACATTGCTACTGATCTTTTGTGGTGACCTCAGGGAGGCTGTTTTATTTATGCAATGCTTTAATTTTACTGCATGGAAATAGGAGATAGTGACATTTTCTTTTCTTTGTTCTGTCTTTAAATATTTTTCAATTAAGAATACTATGCGGTTGCAATCTAGGGAGTGTTGACCTCAGCTGAAAGCTTTCTGCTAAATTCAGCCTGTTTTATCAAGCCATCTAAGAGTAAAGAATTATTAAATGTTGCTGATGTATTTTAAAAAATCCTTTCACTTTGAAGTGCATCAAGTTCCAAACTCTGTTTGCTCCACTGGGGCTTACACATCTTAGGATGATTTTTTGTTCATAGATTTCCTAGCGCCTAAAATTCTTTGAAAGTTCTTGTTGTTATAGTTTCACATTAGCCAGAAGCTCCAAGATGACCCTGGAGCAAACTCTTGCAAATCTTCTGAAACTCAACAAGGGCCTCTGAAGCCGAGATTCTATTTAGCAAACGAGGCTTGCGTGTGGTTTCGAGTTTTATAGCAGAGTTTCCCACAGTTCCACTTTTAACATCTCTTAAAAATGATTTTAAAATAAGTGAAAGGAGAAATAGCCTCACAACATAGCAAAAAGCCTGAAGAAGGTAAATAGTCTGTGATTCGAAACATGGCACTGCAGCTTTGAATACCATATCAAATTGTTGAAACAAAGCCAAACTTCAATCACATTTGCAGATTTGGGTTTAAATAAACAGCACTGCAGTAGCAAATGGAACATTCTCACTTCACTGTTTATATTTCAGAAAAGTCAGCTCTGGAGGCCAACTCTGTGGTGAGGAATGGTTTCAGATTCATTTTGTTCTTTACTTGCTTTACATTTGGGCATAGAGATAAACCACTACGCGTAGTCAAGACAAACATATGACCTGAAATTCAGTATGTGCTGCTTGACATGCTATATGACACAACCAGAGCATCTTTCTGAAGAGGAATTGCTGCTTTAACATGGTAACGTCTGCATGAAAATATAAGAGCTTTGGGGCATACTTACGTGTGCATCTCACTTTTTCACTTTTCCCTAGGCCTCTGTGCTCTTGCTTTCTGCATCAGTCAGAGGTGAAACCAAATAAAAACCTGGTCTTCTGTTGGAACACTGATGTCTTAGGAGGGGTCGCCTAGGTCTGTGCCACAGTACTGAAACGGTGTTTCCACCTGTATATGAAAAGCACAATTTAAAATGTTGCAGTTCAGTACATAGTGGTGAATCAAAACTAAATGCAGTGCTGACAAAAGCTTAGCAGAGGGCCTCAGCAAAACAAGTATCTACCCAGTATTCTTTGCAAAAATGCTTGTGGTTCTACTAGTTCTTTCCCAGAGCTATCTCTTATTTCCCAGTTGGTAAGATGGATTTCAGCACTCTCTCAGTGAGCAACCCATCACTCATAATTGACACCATATTTGGTGGTCTGCTGACCTTTTCCAGACCAAAGCTTAGATCTGTAGATACGTGTGTCCTGAATGGTGTACTAGGAGAAGGCTTGCTCAGGATGCATATTTTTCTAGCATATACTTCAGTAGCACCACAGAGTCATAAATAATCTCTTTTTTGATAAGCCTAACTAAGCAAGTTTTAAAATTTCCTTGTTCTTTATGCTTTTAGATGCTTTTACATCTTTTGCTGTATATAAGATTTCCTCTGTTTCAGCCTAAGGACCACAGTATTAACTGCACTCTGTTATGAAGGTGAATGGATCAACTGTCATAACAAGGAAGAAAACAACATTTAGATTGCAGGTACTTTAGACTTCATGTTCGCTAAATTATACTCAATTTTGGACTATATTTTAGCTAGTTATTCTGACTAATGATCATTTTTGTATAATGCCATAGTTATGAATGAGTGAGAGCTGAAATGCTCTGTTTATGCCCACATGAATGTGCACAATCCATTACACTACTAACCAGACATTTCCTGACATCCTACATTTTCAAGGAATCTTATCTTTCAACAAGATTTGTAACAGGCAGTTCAAGTCACACAGACACTCATATCTTAAACATCCTTTCCTCTGACCTTGACAAATGCAGTCTTGTCTGGTCAGAGCCTTTCAGAATACTGCTTTAATGATCTTTTTCCCAGCCTGTTGCTTTGATCTTGGTACCCCTTCCTTGTGTGCACAATTGGCTCCTGATCTCCCCCCAAACAAAAGTGACTTCACTTCCAGGACCATTCATGGCTTTCTTCCACCTATCTCTTACTCATTATCAAGACATCAGGTTCCACCTCTGATTGACCTATGATGTTAACCTTTATGGCTGTTTGTTGCATTTTCAAGTGAGACCATTTTTGCACTTCCTTTCAAGTGGCCCTTCATACTTGGGAAAGTCTTCGTAGCTGTGACAGTCACTTATTAGTTCTCTTCCGAGTCCTTGCTTAAAGCTCTTTTTTTCAAAAAATATCTAAAAATGCTTTACTGCTGATGTGCCAATGCTCTTTATGCATGCCCACAGTGTGTCTGCATCTTCTCTTCTGCCCTGCCTCATGTATACATTGTAGCTGTTTTGTGCAGGTCCCGTACTAGGAAGTTTTGCCAGTGTGGGCTCCTAGGACATGATCAGTGCATTTGAGTGATCCAATAACACAAATTAAAGTAATGGTGGTCTTTTCCTTTCCTAATTATGTATAAATTTTTCCATAACAGCAAATTTTAAAATGCAGGTATTTCATAAGCCCCGCAAGTGGGTCATGCCTATCCTATAAAGTTGTCCCTACATGACTACATTTCCTTTATATGAAAAACTCACATGCATCCTCCTCAAACTGATGATCTTATGCCAGCAAAATTATTGACGTGAACATCACTATGTTGCCAGAAGGAAGTTCTAGTTGGTTTTGGTTATGACTTTCAGGAAGGTAGTTTAAATACACCCACAAAACACTTCCAGTCAGCAAACGCTGCATTTGCACTGTATTTGCACTGAGGGGTTTTACCAACACAACCATGATAACAGAAACTCTACTGTGCAGAGAAGGGCTGAAAACCAATCAACAAGCCCCTAAAAGAGCCAAGCAGTGACTGCCTGGCTCCATTGACATCCATGGGAATTTTGCCATTATCATGACTGAAGCTAGAATGTCACAAAAGATGTTTATGAAACATCATAAATGGAGGCCATAAACTGGAAGCATACCATAACATCCAGCTCTATAAATGCCATAAATCTACATCCACATTCATTTAATGATGTTTCAGAGGTAGCTCAAAGTCAGTACTAAAAAAAATCTGTATTTACTTCTCAGTGACCTGTTTGAGATTTCTAACGCTGAGGAAAGCTGAACTCCTCACAAAGAGTAGTAAACAAATAAGAAGAGAATCACACCACTTTTCCCTAAAATTCAACAGACAGGTTGTAGGATTTCAAGAGAAATATGAGGCTATTCGAACAGAGCCACCTACCTCAACCAAAGAAGTTTCCAGCCCTGAGCTGCTTTAATTTTGTGGGTTTTGTTCAGACAGCTGAAGTGGAAATCCATAAGACTGTTTAACCCCTCACTCTGGCTTTTGTGATAAAAGGTCAGAGTTGAAAATGGCCAGACCACAGGCTGTTCCTAGAGGTGACCTGGGTATATGTGGGATAAAACTAGAAATGAGTTCTCTGAGTCTAGGAAGTCTATCTAAAACATGTATGTAAACAAAAATAATTCACAATTTTATTCGAAATGCTAGAGAAATAATACAAGCTTAATTGTATACGGGCTGCAGGGACATGAGGCAATTTTTTTTTTTTTAGTTAAGTTTTGCCTGAGGACATCTGATTTGAGAAGAAAAATGAAGGTGGTGGTAGAAAATATGGAAGGGAAGTCAGTGATCTTTGTTAAAGCAATGATCCTTTCAATGATTCCTCTCTTAGCTAGAGTATTTTGATGTGTGCTTCATTTGCTCCAGTTTTGCACATAAAGAAGAAAGAAATCGGAGTCAGGATAGCAGGGGGGAAAAATCACTGGAGTGAAAATAAAAATAGAATCTTTTGTAACTTTTCATGCTGACTTTTATTTTAGCAGTATGCCAGAAACAGGGGCTTCTGAAGACATTCCAAAAGAATGGCCTTTTAATTATCCTACTGTTATATTGCTCAGTTATGAATCTTTTTGACAGAATAAGTGCAAAAAGCTTAGAAAATGTATTTATAATCTTTTCCCTACTGTCTTCGCTCTTTTCCTTCTCTCATACATGGTTTTTTTCCATATTGGAGTAATAAATATTGGCATCATAATAGGAAGACACACTGAATGGTTCACTAATGAGCTGAGGGAGCTGAAGGCAGAGACTTCATCCAGCAGTAAGGGGCATCTGTGATGGATGAGACAATAACAGTGACTTGAAAGCAGGAGCAGGACTAAATACACTCAGGGTTGGGGCTGGGTTTTTTTTAGCATGTATTCTCTTTTGCCTCCTGGGATAGTTATTTCAGTGGGATTCAACCACTTGTCCAGGATCGTTGGAAAGGCCTGGCTGTGGCATCACCTCCAGCAGAGCTTCTGGACATCCCGCAGCCCCAGCAATTGGGGCCTCTGTAATCAGGGAGCTGCAGTGTGTGCGTAGTGAGTACCGCATAAGCAGAAGGTAGTGAGTGCTCTTGCCACACTTCAACAGCAAATCCACCTTGCACACCCGTGCAGACAGCTGTATGGGACACGTTCACTGGACCAGGGCACAAAGAAAATAGAGGATTGCATATGCCCTGGTGCTGTCACTGTACTCGCCACATACCAGCGACATTTTGCCTGCTCTGCATAGCTGAGCTGTGCCAGGGCAGAAGTTGCAGTGGACTGTATTGCACTCACTGCAGGGAACTGCTGGGTGTATTATGGCAGCACAGCCAAAGATGAAGTTCAGGTTAATATACACACATACTTCCCATGTATTTGGGATGAAGGGGACAAAATACCCTTACGCTCTCCTGCTAAGATTTTTCCTAACCTTGTTCATGTTTGATTTCTACAGATGCATAGACATTAGGTTTGTGAACAAGCCTATTGACCAGAGCACTGCTGTTACAATCATTTGAAAACTCTTTTGGAATTTCCTTTGCATGGTTTATGTGGTTATTCGAGCAATCAACAATTTCATTTTAAAAATTGTAATTGCTTTTGACAATGTCCTTACCTCAATCTAAATTGCATCAGAGAGTGCTAGGATTATTTCAGAGAGAATAAAAAAACTACAGAAGGAAAAGTGCTCGCCTCTGTTAGGAACTATTCATATTAATGAATTCTCACTCTTTTTCTGGGAGATACCTTTGTATTTTCTACCACTCAGTAAAGTATTAATCAAGTATATTCAAGTAATTATTACAAAAACCTAAAAGGCATTTAAGCCAAACACGATGGCTTGCCATCTTACCAGAGGCTCCCGTGCATTTCATAATGAACAGCAGATTAAATATCGATGTTTCTCATCCAGAGATTTTTTTTTTTTTTTACTTTCTGCTGGAACGGGACCACGGATTTAGGCTGATAAATATGTGCAAATCTAATGGAAATTTGCATAACTGCATATAAAATGCTAAATTACCAAAGAAATCAAGCAAATATACATTTATATCTGGCATATATATTGCTCATGTTATTGTAGATTTCACAAAAGACTAATTGTGACTCAGCATTTTGCTTTATCCACCTGGACTTAGAAAAAATCTGAAGAGGATATATCTCAATGTTTCTGTAATAATCTTTAAAATATGTCTATAACCCCTGATACAAACTCTGTTCTAAGGATGGAGATCCAGCACATTATTGCTTGAATATCTTTCATTCAGTGAACTCCCTTGAACTTCAAAATGCCTAATGACCTTGCAAATATTTAAACACAAGTATGATCTTGACAGTATTTGTTTGTATCCTGTCTTATGCATCTAGTACAATAAGGTGGAGAATAAAAAATAACCCCTTTCCCTCAAAATCTGTTCTTTAGAAAAGCTGACCTTGTTTTTCTCCAATACCAGAGACTATTTCCTGTTTTGTTTTATGGTAAGAAAACATTGTTTTCCTATTTGATTGCATAAGAATGGTTGGAATCGCTTAGTTCATCTGTGCAGCCTGAGATAGGCCCTGCATTTTAGGTATTTATCAGCTTAGGACATACTTTTTCCAGCTTGCTTGCCAGCAACTTTCATTCAAATTTATCAGTGAAATAGACTACAAAGCAGTGAATAACTTTAGAGATCCTGACCAGGTTCTGTCCTTGCCTTCTGTTCTGTCCTTGTGTCACAGATGGGATCTAGGAAAAGAATTCAAGGAGGCTCAGGGTTTTTTTCAGTTGGGTTTTGTTTTTTTTTTCAAGTATTCTGAATGCCTGATGGGACCCGGATCACTGCCTGTTTCATCTTGTAGTTCACACTGGTTTTAGTTGGAATCTTCTTATTTATACTAGATAGGAGCTTTGGCCTAGGAACTGGGCATTAAAATGTTTGTGAGCCTTTAGGTCCCTCTTTTCCAGGGAGTTCTTTATAAACCCTAGACTTTAGTTCCTATTTTTGCCTTTCTATAAAGTTTGAAGTTCTGGATAAAGGTTTTTATGTAAGACTTATTTTCTTCAGCCTTTTTTTGCTTAAATAAGCCTGTGCTGAACCTACTGTAAACACCTTCATATAGTTTCCCATGTCTTGAGTCTTGATATTTTATCTTTTTCAGTACAGATTTTATTGGCAAATTATATGCCTGACAAAATTTAACAGAAGTTTTCTGGTTTTAGTTTAAAAGAATGTTCAAAGCACTGATAAACTTGACAAGTGACTTTGAAAGTTTCTGTAGGTGTTAAAAGCCTGGAAATAAACATACAATTTCTCTCTGAGAATCTTCTTGGAGAAATAATTGCTAAAGGTAGTTCTGATTCCGTTTCATGCATCTCTTCGGATCATCTTTGATAGGCACTATTAGCCACTTTCGATAATAAAAAAAAGGCTCAGAAATCTACACAAAGCCTTAAAAAAATTACTTTTTCCAAAATTTATTTATATATTCCTCATTTACAGAGCTGGTTTTAAGTGAAAGCTGAGATACCAAGGGGAAAAACAAAGAAGTAGCAGACATTTCAGAAGTAAATTTTTTCTTGTGAGATTTTCATTTCAGCACCATGAAAGCCTGGAGAAGAAACCACGGTTTAGCAAGACCAAACCTCTGGCTGTTTTGCAGTGCTTTCTTTATGTGCCCATTTCAGAAAGTTCTTGCTCTGATGAAGAAAGGTAAAGTATAGGTATACTGAAGATACTAGTACCCTTTAGCCTTTTGATGTTGCAACATAGTGAGAGTAGGGTGTTGCTAGTATTATCTCATCTTTGGATGGTGGCTTGGAGGCATCTAACAGCAGGATCCCAGTACCTGTGAGGAGGTCATCGACAAGATGGAGCCACAAGTGCCTGGTGGAAGGATGAGAAATAATACGCATAAGCTGAAAGGAGAGATTCAGACTGGATTTAAGGAAAAACTTACACCATGACTACCATCAAGAAGTGGAGGAGGTTGCCCAGAGAGGTTGTGCTGTCTCCATCCTTGGAGGTTTTCATGACCTGACTGGCAACTGGCAAGACACTGAGCAATGTGGTCTGACTTCAGAGCTGACCATGCTTTAAGCAGGAGTTTGAACTAGAGACCTTCTGAGGTCCTTTCCAATACAAATCCACCTATGATCCTACAAAGACTGGCTGCAAAATGAGTTAAGGGTCACCTGGCCTAGTCCGTCCCATGGAAAGGTGGATACAAGACATGCTGCAAATACAAAATGTGTTACATTCTCTTCTTATGCCCCAGAAACATAGCACAGGTAGTAACCAATGTGCTAGCAGGCAGAATACAAATCTGTTGCAAGACAGAATATGATGGAGTTAAAATCAGAGAAAATAGTGCCTTCTGGCACCATTTCCTATTAGACTGTCCAGGTGTCCAGATGCTTCGCTCTTCTTTCACACCCTCTCACCTTGCTGCCACCTCTACCCTCCAGCTACAGCCCTTTCCATCACACCCTGCCCAAAGCAGATTCCTTTCAAGGAAAGAATTCCACTTTTGAATTCTGTTACTTTCCTCTTATTTCAAATAATTGTAGCATTGTCTTTTCTTCCATCAGTGTTCTCCCTTAGGGGAATTTTTTTAGCCTTAATTCCCATACCACCCTCTTTCAAATAGCTTAAGGTTTAATGCAAAAAACCTGTTCGTCAGCTTATGTTTCCAGCTACAGTTATTTCTAGCCAGGGTGTTTAGGAAGTCTTATGCCTCCCCTTGCAGGTTGTAAAGTTGTGGGTTTGGCCTCCATGAAGTATTCTTAGTGTCATTTCTGCTTTGCCTAGAACTGCCCACAGTCAATCCCCTATGCATTTATCTTGGAAAACACAAAGCTGTGTTTCATACCTCTGAACCTCTATAGTTACTTCTCTGAAGTTGTAAGAGTGACGATCATCACTCTGAACTATTTAATACACTTGTTTCTGGGGCTTCTGTTTATGAATCCTTTTTTTATTGACCCTTTGTACTTTTTTTCCTGACTTTTTCTGCAGCCTAGGTTTGTAGGAGCTGCCTGCATGGTGGATGCCTTCCCAATGTGCAAGGAGGGGGGCTTCTGCCCAATCCTTTACACTAGAATAAAAACAAGTGAAAACATCGAATGAAAATGTCATTGAGATGTATTCACTGAGCAAACTAGTGATTCCAGTAGTCTTGCACCATCACCTGTTTTCAGTTCCCAAGTTCCCCCACTTCAAATTTCAGTCAGACCTCCATGAAGTTTTGTCTGCTTTCTGCTGCTGTAAACTGGACTTCAAACTAGTGTTCAAATAACCCTGTGAAATTTTCAGTTAGTTTTCATGGGTCAGGTTTGTTAGTGAATTTGAGGAAATGAGGCAAACAGTCCCCATCAAGTACCAAATTCCCTTTGGATCTTCAGACTTTGAGCCTCAACACAAGCCTAGAGCTTGAGATGGCACAAATGACAATGCTGTCAGGACAATTTTGCCTTAGCTGCTGAATCCTGACTGCCTTCAGACAATACTGAAGTACGAAGTTCCAAAATAATCTCTCATAAACCATGAGTTAGCCTAAGCTTTGCTTAAAATTCAGCCCCCACATGCACTGAATAGGCTGAAGGATTTTGAATACATTAGAGCAATTTTCTGCATTTTAGGCTGAAATATTCCCCATCCTTCATGTCTCACATTTCATGACTTCTGGAGCTGTTGGTAAGATTGCATTGGTTCAGGATGGTCCCACTTGCAGAGGGGCCAAAACCTCTATGTGTGCTTCTACATAGCCATGGACTGCTGCCCAGCTTGTGTATGTGTAGGCCCCCAGAGAGCCAAAGTGGTTATTCCTGCTGCCAGCCAGGCATCAGTGCGCAGAGATGGCCTCTCTGAGGAGGTGGGAGGCATTAGTTGCCAGCACTACCTCATAGTCCTCTGGCAGCAAGTATAACTAGCCCAGGCTCCAGCACCCTCCACCCCAGCTCCGTCCTTCCACTCTACCTCTCATGGCAGGTGCAGGTCAATTCCAAAAAGATTCCATCATCTCCATCCAGATAGCATACTGCAGCCTTGCCTGCCATGCCTTACCTTTATACTCACATTGGTAAACAAATTTTTAAAGCAAGAAAGGGTCACAATAGTAATCTTTCTTGCTTTCCGATACAACACAGATCATGTCACTTCATGGAACGATTTCTAGATTCAAAATATCTTCATGATTTCTCATGTTTGTGAGTCTAGAGATGCAGATGCACTAAAGAGAAATACCTGCTAACTGTTTTTGTCAGGAGACAATTAATCCCTTCCACCTACATTTGACCTCAATAACTTCCCATTAATATCTTCTTGCTTGCAAACACCCGAAACTCAGTCTGCACTCATGAGGGAGCAGGTTAGAAACACTATTTGGCATCTGCATCATGATGAGTCTGTAGCAGAGGTAAGTATGTCGGTGTGAAGGTACTGCTCAAAATGCAGTGTAGTTCAGCCCTGAGCATACAGTAGGAATAGAAAAAAAGAAAAAGTAATTTTGTGTATTTCCTGTAGAAGGAATCCCCTACTATTTCATGCAGTAGAATAGATAACTTTCACTTGGGATAAACATACTCCAATATAAAAGCGTTCTTACATAAAATTTACTCTGAATATTGCAGGGAGAAACCCATGGACAAAAGAAAATGTAGGAAACTAGAAAAAGTAGGGGATCTGATGCCTATTGCAAAATGACCACTTCAGCTTTGCAGAAAAGGACCTGGGGGTCCTGGTGGACGCCAAGTTGAGCATAAGCCAGCAATGTGCCCTTGCAGCAAAGAAGGCTAATTGTATCCTGGGCTGCATCAGGAAGGGTGTTATCAGCAGGTCGAGGGAGGTGATCCTTCCCTCTATTCAGCACTGGTGAGGCCAAATCTGGAGTATTGGGTCCAGTTCTGGGCTCCACAGTACAAGAGAGACATGGACATACTGGAGAAAGTCCAGCAAAGGGCCAATAAGATAGTAAAGTGGTTGTAGCATCTCTCATATGAGGAAAGTCTGAGAGAGTTGGGACTGTTTAGCCTGGAGAAAAGAAGGCTCAGAGACATCTCATCGATGAATATAAATATCCTAAGAGAGGGTGAAGATGGAGCCAGGCTATTTCCAGTGATGCCCAGTGACAGGACCAGAGGCAATGGGCACAAACTGAAACACAGGAGGCTCCATCTGAACATCAGGAAACACTTTTTACTGTGAGGGTGACTGAGCACTGGAACAGGTTACCCACAGAGGTTGCAGAGTCTCCATCCTTGGGGTTATTAAAATATCGTCTGGACATGGTCCTGGGCAACCCGGGTGACCCTACTTGAGCGGAAGGGTTGGGCCAGATGACCTCCACAGGTCCCTTCCAACTTCAACCATTCTGTGATTCTGTAACTGCTGCCTACAATTAGAGTAAGTTACAGTAAATTAATACTGTAGTCAGAAAGTGTTTTGGCTAAGACATGACTTCAAGCTCAGACATTACATTGACATGAAATATAATTGATTTATCTATTGTATGGAGGGTGATCAAAACAAAAATTGTCCCTCTGGTGACAGAAGAGCAGCCTTTTCTGTCTTGTTTTCTTCACTGTTCATATTACTCTTTACTGTGCCACCAAAACCAGATGCATTTTGCATCTGTTGCTGGAAGCTGACTTGAACAAAAATGAAATTCCAATAGATTTATCAAAGGAAAAGGGCATTGTTATTTCTTTGAAATCTGTTCAATTCTTTCTTTCTGTCCATGCAGAACATAAATCTACCTGGTATATTGACAGCCAAATGTTTTCTGACCTATGCCAAACATAGTCAAATAAGTTTTAACTCCTTTGATGCAGTACTTTACCAAAACTGAAGCCAGATGTTTCACAGGTGACCTGGCAGAATACCATTACTTCACAATTACCATAAATAAAAGGCAAAGCTGTCACAAAGAGTGTGTAAAGACATATCATTCCAACATTCCCAAAGATTTAACCCTTCCTGACCAGTCACAAATTGAACGTCTGAAAGATGTTTCTGGGTTCAGCAATTAGAGATAAGGATCTTGACATTATCACTTCTCACTTTTCTCAATATTTAGATGCTTTGAAATGAGGAATTTGGGGTGATTCCAGTCTTTTCAGAAGCTATAGCTGTCATATACTGACAGGCAGACAGACCTGCAGCAGCACTTTGGAGCTATGCAGAAGGTACAGTTCTGCCTCCTATTAGGCTCAATGAGAAGGTAAATAGGTAGACTAGTATGGCCCTTTATACATTAGCAATGATCCAGCAGTCTTCTCTAGCACAGCTTTTTCCCGGGTCAGTGTGTTAGTAAATACAACAAAAGCTCTACGGGTTTGCACTTTGCATTTCTCTCCATGACATAAGCTAGGATCTACAAGTATTTTTCAAAAAGATGATTTTAGCTTCAGGCATGGGTCCATTTATCTAATTGCACTGTATTTGGGGCAGACACACTGCTGGTAGTGTAGGTGGTCTCAATGGTGGTGGGATAATACACAAAATTAAGCCTAACTACTAGAAATGTTTATATATTTTGCAAAAAGTATCTTACCCTAGGATAGGGGACAAAACAAATATTTTTCAGAGTTCACTGAATTCATGGATTCATTCTGACTTTCATGGGCTTTCAACTAGACCCAGCGTACCCAAAATGTTGAAGGAACATCACATCTGAAAAGAACACTTTGTAGTGGTTACACTGAGCCAAATAGATGCAGTGACAGACTCTTTGAAGGGTGAGTTCTGTATAAATATTCACAGAATGAAAACACAGGTAGTAAAACAATGCAATTATCTATCACTCTGGCAATTCAATCTAATCAGTAAACAAGCAGGTTGAGAAGATTTCCAGTGTCTGCAGTTAGTGTTTGAGATCCAGATAATACCATTTGCTGACTAGTGTATCACCAGCTGGTGGAAAGCCACCTACTAACTCAGCTGATGCCAGCTAGAATGCCACCTGCGATGGATTTTTCAGCTTAGATTCCCAAGGGAAACAGGTTCATAATCGCCACTTTAGATGCATATGCCCAACATACAGTTCCACCAAGGAAAAGAAAAAACTCCTTCCTTACTCTGCAGGTATTAAAGTTCCCAAGGCCAAAAAAGTGCCCTCCATGTCTATACTTTTCCCACTGGACACCAGTAGAACTGCATCTATCCTGAGGGCAGGAAGTTAAATAGCACTGGTCCCATGACCACCAAACAAAATTAATATCTACAGTCTTGTTTGGTAATCCTGCTCAAGGGCCTATATGAGAGGTGAGGTTAGGCATACCTACGTTCACATCAGACACACCTAAAAGGAGGCCATGCCTTCTTACATACTAGCTGTAAGTATGGCCACCTAAGGTGTTGGAGTCTC